>VDFB02083053.1:0-112083 GCA_007258455.2 Sequoia sempervirens
GAGGCTTCTCAGGTCCCGAGGGTTGTGGTCTTGTCTAGATGAGGTTCAACCTCAGTTGCAGTGTCTTTTTGAGATTCTCCAACACAGGAACAAGATGGATGAAGCTATGGGTTTGCTATCTCTGCACGTTTCAGACAGCCTTCTATTTCACCTTGATGCTTTTCTCACTCCTCATGACATTTGGTTGAAGTTTGAGACACTTTTTGGGACTATTAATGAGTTCCGAGCATTACAGATTGAGGCCGAGCTGACTTCATTATTACCTGAATCATTTCCCACCATTGAGGATTTTTTGACCCAGTTCAAAACAATCCGCACTATTTTATAGGGTTGTGGCAAGAATAAGTCAGACACAGAGTGCATTTACTTGATCCTTTCGAAGCTTCGTGGTCCATTTCAGATATTTGATTCTTCATTCTATTCCACCATGGATGGTCTGGGTACTCGTTTTACCATGCCTACCTTTGATGTGTTTTGTGAGCATTTGTCTCGTGAGTAGTCACACCTTTCTCAGATTGATATGCTCTCAGGATCAAAGAACAAAGCATTGGTTGCTCAGTCATCTAAGGAGAAACTGAAGCAGAAACTGAATCCCAATAAAGATTCAATAGGCCGTGAGCATTCCTCCAAACCACCTCCTAAGTCTGATTCCAAACCACCACTTAATCCAAAACAGGGAAAATCTTCGTAGTTTGGTGAGTCTTCCTCCAAGACTAAGAAGAAATCAGCAAACACTTGCACCTTCTGTGGCAAGGAAGGACATCCAGTTTCCAAGTGTTGGAAATGATTAGAGGCTTTAGAGGAAGCCCTGTAGTAGCATAACATCTCCTCACCTCAGTCGTCTTCTCCTTCCACAGGGAAAGGTCATGCTCTCACTGCTTGCACATGGACCTATGGGTCCACTTGGATTCTAGATTCTGGTGCTTCTCACCATATGACTCATACTCAGCAGTTGGTCACCTCTCTTGCCTCTTGTGGTACTTCACAGATTGCAGTGGATGACTCTTCACAACTTTTTGTCTTGGGTTCAGGTTTTGTCACCTTGGATGGGGGTACTCTGCAGGATGTTCTGGTTGTTCCTGACATCTCGACTAACCTCTTGTCCATTTATTAGATTTTCCATTCTGGCTCTGGTAACACAATTGAGTTCTCACCACATCATGTGGTTATTCAGGACCTCCATAACTCTGATTTGATTGTGGCTACTGGTATGTTGATACTGCATCTCGTCTTTACAGATTTGATGGATTTGAGCCTTCTACGAGTACAGGTTCATCTCTTATAACACATGCAAATTCCACGAGTAAGCTTTGGCATGAGCGTTTGGGCCATGTCAATTACCGCTATCTTCAGCAGATGAGTACTCAGGCACTTGTTATTGGTCTTCCCCCGATTTCCTGCACTGACGGTGTTTGTCATGGTTGTGTGCTTGGAAAGCATCACAGGGATCCCTTTCCAAAGGGAAGTGCCACTCGTGCTTTGGCACCCTTGGAGTTGATTCATAGTGACCTCATGTCATTTCCCACTCCTTTTTTTGGGGCCAAGTATGTACTCACATTCATTGATGACTTCTCCAGACGCACATGGGTGTACTTTCTTAAGTACAAGTCTGATGTCTTTGATTCCTTTCAAATCTTCAAGACATTTGTAGAGAAGCAGTCTGGCCTTTCTATTCAGCAGATACGTACAGATAATGGGGGGGAGTATGTGAATCAGGCTTTCAAAGATTTTTGCACTGAGCATGGTTTGCAACATCAGTTTACTGTTCCCTACACCCCTCAGCAGAATGGTGTCGCTGAGAAAAAGAACAGGACTTTACGAGAGATGGCGAATTGTATGATTCAGTCGAGGTCCATGGATCCATCTTTTTGGGCTGAGGCAGTTAATTGTGCCAATTATATTTAAAATCGGATGCCTCACAAGGTGATTTGACATATGACTCCTGAGGAGGCTTGGTCTCATGACAATCCTGATGTTTCATCATTTCGAGTATTTGGTAGTGAGGCATGGGCCTTTATTCCTGATGCTTAGTGGAGAGCCATTGAGCGGAAGAGTCGACCCCTTATTTTAGTCAGCTACTGTGAGAATGTTAAGGCATATAGGTTGTTTGATCCTGATTCTAGAGAGGTCCTGTTTCGATGAGATGTCCAGTTTGATGAGCGCCTTCCCACAGTGGATACCCTATCTCCAGTGTCACCTTCACTACCTCTTCCTCCCACCGCCGCTCTTCAGGATTATGTTGAGGATGATTATATTGAGGATAATTATGATGAGGATGCTGATGATCCCCCATCTCCACCTCCTCTTGCTCCACCTCAGATGCCCAAATGGGCTCGCTTTACTGTTGAGGCAGTAGGATCTCTGGCAGGTGATCCTTCAAACACTCATTGCACCCATTCTCATATTGCGGGTTCTAGTCTTTTGAGTCATGCTCTTTTAGAGGATCCTCATAAGTTTTTCGAGGTGATTGGTCACCCTGAGTGGGATAGTGCTATGGAGGAGGAGTATTCTTCTTTGATGAGAAATAGTGCTTGGGATCTCTGTCCTCTTCCTAAAGGCAGAAAGATGGTTCGGTGCAGATGGTTGTATCGCACCAAGTATGCTACTGATGGTTCTCTTGATAAGTACAAAGCACATCTTGTTGTGAAGGGTTTCTCACAGGTTGAGGGTATTGATTACTCTGAGACATTTTCCCCTATCGCCAAGATGAATTCTATTCGCTTTGTCCTATCTCTTGCAGCTTCTTTGGTCTGGTCCATTTATCAGATGGATGTGAAGAGTGCATTCTTGCATGGTGACCTACAGGAGGAGATCTATATGCAGCAGCCTCAGGGATTTGTTCAGGATGCTTCTTTGGTTTTCAGACTTCGACGTTCATTATATGGTCTCAAACAGGCCCCTCGGGCTTGGTATGAGAAGATAGACTCTTTTTTTCTCTCCACTGGTTTTACACGCTGTCATTCTGATCCTACAGTCTATATTAAGAATCTTGAGGGTGAGATCCTGATTCTTGTTCTATATGTTGATGATCTCCTCATCATAGGTAGTTCATCCTCTATGATTCAGCATGCTCAGCGAGCTTTGACAGAGCAGTTTGAGATGACCGATCTCGGTCTTCTACACTATTTTCTTGGTCTTCAGGTGATTCAGTCTTCTGATGGGATCTCCATTTACCAATAGAAGTATGCTCTTGATATGCTTCAACACTTTGGCATGCTTGATTGCAAGCCTTCCCCCACACCTTTTCAGTCAGGGGTTGTTTTGACTTCTACTTGCCCCACTCCTTCTGTAGATTCTACACTTTACAGGCAGTTGGTCGGCAGTTTGTTGTACCTGACTCACTCTCGTCCTAATCTTTCCTTTGCAGTTGGCCTTGTCTCTCGATTCTTCCATGATCCTCATGAGAGTCATTGGCAAGCTGCCAAACATATTTTGCGGTATATTCAGGGCACCCTTTCTTATGGCATTCACTACACATCAGGGGATCCTCACATTGTTGGCTACACTGACTCAGATTGGGCTGGTGATGTCAATGATCGGAAGTCTACTTCTGGCTTTGTTTTATGTCTTGGCTCTGGTCCTATCACATGGTCTTGCAAGAAGCAGACTGCTCATGCATTATCATCTACAGAGGCTGAGTACCGAGCTGCTGTGCTCGCTAGTCAGGAGATCTTATGGCTTCGATAGTTGATGACTGAGTTTGGTTTTCCTCTTGATAGTCCCACTATTCTTTGATGTGACAATCAGAGTGCTATACACATTTCTCGCAACCCGGTGGAGCATCAGCAAACGAAGCACATTGAGCTTCATATGCATTTCATCCGATAGTTGATTCAGGAGGGTGTTCTCCTCTTGGAGTATATTACCACTGCCGACCAGGTTGCAGACATCTTCACGAAGCCTTTTGCCTCACTGCGCTATCTCCAGTTGTGATCCATGATTGGGGTGAAGGAAGTTGTCATGGGGGTATAGGGGCGCTTCCTTCATGTTTCTTTCAGCATGTTCTTCTATCTCTTTTTGGAGAGGAGTTTTTTTTCCCACTGGGTTTTCTCCTTGTTCTCTGTTTCATAGAGATTTCCTTGTACTTGGGTACCTGATTTGGGCATGTCGCCGGGACCCATTTTTTTTTTGCTTTCAGTAGCTTCTCCTAGGTTTTAGCTTCTCCCTAAGTCTAGCTTAAGGGGGGGTGTTAGAGTAATTGGTTATTGACTTGGTTAATTAAACAGTATTTGTCTAATTAATTAAAGTCCCTTTTACCTCTTTTTACACTTAAGCTAACATTAGGTGAATAGTAATTAATTATTTTATTAATTACTATTTTGCAAGCCTAGGGTTTCCTTTTTTAGGTTTTTTGGCCTATATGTTGTTGAAATCTTCTCTTTTGTAATATGAACTCTTATTTTCATTTTGGTGAATATTGAGCTCCACATCTTTTGAGAACTTCTTTGTTGCTTCTCTTTGCTTCTTCTTGTAACAGCTATTTTTTGCTTGCAGAGATCACTAGACTCCTATGAAGTTGTATTTGCTCAACTTCTACAAACATCATTAGTAACAAATTAAATAATTAAAAAGGCTCAATTATTAAGGTAAACTTGTCTTGAATTAAGCCTAAATCGTAAAACATTATCAAAAGTACTATCAATAAGATCATGATTAGAAAGTCCTATTGAAAATCATACTTGGGCTTTTAGCAGTAGGCTTCCATGAGTCGATAAGAAGCTAATTAATAGCACATAGGATGAAATTCAACAATTTTGACACTCTAACTCTAGATTTACATATAAGGTTGGAAACAACATTTTTTATACTCTACCTAGGCCATGATTTTGTTATGAGTACGAAGAGTTTATGATAGAAATACATCCATTATTGTTGAGTTAAAAGTAGGTTAAATATTATTTTTCTTAAAAAATCACTTTTATATAAATGTAGGTGTTTTGGAGAACAAAGCTATAGTATGAATAAGTGATTGACATCGATGGCTATAAATTTCAAGGTGGGGACATTCAATATAATTCATAAGGTGTTATAATATTAAATGCTTTCATTGTTTAGTTAGTTTTAATCAATGTTGTATGATTTATTAAACATTTTTTTAATATTTAAATGTAGGTGTTTTGGGGAGTAGCAGTGATAGATCTAGCTCATTGAGAAAGGATATAGGTAGAGAGGAGGAGTGACCTTGACAAGGATTGAGACATGGATCACCTCAGGGTGGTAGATATGAGTGGAACATATCCATAGAGAAGGATAGGCGAAGAGGATAGATATAGGAGACAAATACCTTAGGGGCACCTTTTTAGTTGTGTGTATGCTCTACAAAGTGGATTTACTCATGAGTGCTTTGATGTATTTGAAGACACATTTGTATGAGAACATAGATAATATGATATGGGAACTATTAGTTGTGTTGATGATGGGTGTGATATTTTATGTGTATGTTGATGATGTGCATGATATATACTTATATTTCTTGTATTTGGATGCTCATAGGTATGGATCATTTCTTGTAGTTGTGTTGATGATGGGTGTGATATTTTATGTGTATGTTGATGATGTGCATGATATATAGTTATATTTCTTGTATTTCTTGTATTGGGAACTAAATCAGAGAGAAATAGACCAACCACTCAACTCCTTAGAAAATAAGCTCATGAATCTCAAACATTATTCCAATAAAAACATTAAAAATAATGAAATTCTCTTTTCTTAACGCAAGAATCAAATTTTTCTATAGAAAAATGTGATCAACATAGATTAAATAACAAATAAAGCATAAATCAAATACTTTAATAGTATAAAATATAAAATGTAACCAAGCATTTGTGGGTTTGCATCCCACCAAGCATGTCAATTTGTAAGCATTGAATTTAAATAAATGAGACATTGAGGAAAATAAATGTAGACTTCAAATTGAATTAAAAAATCACCTCTAATAGAGTGAAAAGATGAATTACACAAAAAATGAACTAAAATTATAATGAAATACATATTGACAAATGGATATATCTTGCAAATGATAAAACATTTATTGCCCAACTAGATAAAATATACTTGCTCAAAATTGAGACGATAAAATGATGGATTTGATCTCAATTTATAGATTTTTTATATGATGGATAAATTGCTAGGATTTGATCATGTATCATGAGTTTAAGCCCAATTAAAATGTGGCTACTATTATTACCTAATTAACTAATTTATTTATTTAATGAAATTTCTTAATTATTTTGATCAATGAATTGATTGAATTATTTTCAATTTTTATCTAATTTGATTAAATATGTTAAATAATTTGATTGATATATAAACTAATTTATCATAATTTTCATTGAATTATCTAGGAATAATAGATTTACTTGGATTTATTTTAATTTATTTCAATATTTGTGAGAGAATGATTCATTTAAATATTTGGTTAATTTATTCTACTCGAGTAACAATGGAGGCCGATTTGATCAATAGAAGAGCATTCATCCCATCCCAAAAAGGGAGTACATTTAGAGTTTGGGACTTTTTTTTCAAAATGTTGAAGAAAATTTTCAAGATTGATTGTTGGCGTGTGGAGTTAGTAATTTGGGTGACCGTAGGTGACCAAGTTCTATATGAAACTCTCTAGTTAATGTCTCTCTCTTAGGTAGTGTCTTTATTTTTGTTTAATGCTATGGATCTTCTTCAAAATTATGGTTTAGTTGCTTAGTTTGTAGTGGATTATGTTTTATAAGTTCTTTTTGGACCATTCCCTAAACAATGCCATTCAGGATGATGACTTACATAATGAAAAATATTTTGTTGGGTGTTTGCTTAGACACAAAGTTTTAAAGGAAAACTCTAGTTTCCTTTGTGTTTGAATTTCTTTGAAATGAACCTTGCAAGAATGGGATGAATCTTTAGTGGAAAATACAATCAATGGACATAAAATAGAATTGGCACTCTATTGTATGGAGAAACAATGGAGGCACATAAGGAAATGTTGTTTCTCCTCACTCATGTCCCTCACCCTCTGCTAGTTTTTGCTATATATATGTAATATATGGGCACTCAAAAAATATGTAATATATGTCTTCTTTTTAGGTTTTTTTTCATTTATGGTAGGTTTTCTTAATCAATTTTGTCTATATATGATTGCTACAATCCTATTTGATGGGTCTCTTGGTTTTGTCCCTACACCTTCATGATTTGTGGGTTGACATGCCCTTCTCTATTTTGTACTTTACTATGGAAATTTTTACAATAAATATTTTAATTAGTTTAGGCCTTGATCGTTTTAGGTCTGAAAAGAAAAATTAATTTGATTTTGATAAAGTGTAGGAATTAAGGTATCATGAATTTTGTTAATAAGTGGATGTTAGGTGTTTGGGTGGGGAGCATGGTATGGATATGAGTGCATGTGAGATTTAGTGTCTACAAAATCCAAAGGTAAATCAAAATATTATAAACATCAAACTTTTTTTGGAAGGATAATATAAAACCAAATCTAAACACAATATAAACATTGTAATCACAATCATACGTACTATATATATGAGATTGCATACAACCATGTGTAAAATTTACAACCATGTAAAATTTATTCATATGTTGTTTATTAAGAAAAAATGTCATAAATTATATTTCTAGAAATAAAAAGGACTACAAATATGGAGGGAAAAAATTAAATAATCTCAACATAGCAAGGATTTTACAAAGTGATAGATAATTTTCTCAAAAGAAAAAGGATGTGTTGTGCACAAGACAACAAACCACTTTTTCATGTTTTTTGATGTCTAAATATTTACTTTCCATACATGTTTGTGAATACCACATAAATTGAGATGCACGATTATTTTAAAATCTTCACATGCATCTTAAAGTGGAAAAAAATGTAATGATAAAATTTGCATATCCATATTATTCCTATTGTATTTTTTGCCTCATTTTGAAAATATATATATATATGGTGCAATATTGTGCAAAGTGGTAATAATTCCCCTAGAGTTTATGACCTATTATATAGACATAAATCAAACACTTGAACTCCATTTTTTCCTTACACACATCTTATCAAAGCATTTTTTTGACACATATCCACATATCCACACATCCACTTTTCCTAATGAATCTTATGTGTATATCTAATGGTGGCATGTGGAAGGATAAATATGGCTATTGAAAACTTTACCATTATCTTGACAACTAATTATGGCTATATGATTATCTTATTGTAATGAACCTAAGTTCATTCGATAGATATTAGTGAAGTTGAATTAGGAAGCATGGATTGTGCTTTATTATACACATTTTATGTTTAAAAATATGGGTCTAATTTTTGTGATATTGAAAGTCAGTTAAATTTATTCAATAGTATATCCAAGGTATAGGGATATATTAGTGGTAAGTAGTAGAGTAGGAGAATGTAAAAGGAGAATGTATAAAGAGGGGAAGGTCTAGAAAGGTAATGACATGGTAATGGAAGGAGAAGTTACACTATAAGGTTAGATTTTCATAGGATAAGGAGGAATGGTATGAAGAACATATATGTATAGGATAGTGCTAGTAGTAACAATGGTGTGAACATATATAAAAGGATGGGAGATAATAAAAATACTAGTGGAGATAAAGGCGGTAGGACATGGGTGGTGGATCCCATGGAAGTGGTAACTATAGTATGATAGGAGGAATCATTATAAGAGGATGAAGGGTAGATGGATGCATAGAGGGTACAACACTATTAAAATCCATTAGAGTGGTAATATTATGAATAGTATTAATTCCTTAAGGATAGCCACCTTATACATTATATAAATTACTAGCCAATGAGTGAGGATATTTAGGGTGGAGAGGTGCATCAATACGTAATTATCAATTTAGGAAAATATCTTGTTTACCAACATATGTATCTAAATCATAGTCTCAAGTGATCATTATTTTTTATCTTCTTTAATGTGGCTCTTTATATGGTTGTCATTAGCTATTATATGAAAAAATGATTCAATCGTCATTTTATTTGCTAGTCATATTAGAGTTAAGATGAAAACTCCATAAAACAAGATTTTAAAGGATATTAATTTAACTAGATAAAAGATCAAGGAAAACACTCTCAAACATGCAATATACCCCAATTGCTTAGACAATGCATGTTTCCTAATAATGTGTGCAACTAAAAAGTAATAAAATGTAATGAATGGATGTAGGTGATAATAATTAAATAATCCTAATTAAACTAGGGTTGTCCTTTTTATATATTTAAAAAGTTGTAAGAGCATTGTATGAAATTGTAAGATGGGAATTACTTATGAAATGTTATATGACACAAGAGAATAAAAAAGGGGGGTTACACTAGAATATTGATTAGAATTATGAAAATCATCAAGATCATCTTAAATAATGGGTTTGAATATGTCAAAAATGGAGTGTCGGTTATGAAGAGGAGGATTTGAATTTTTTTGACAAGATGAAAAGCATTTGCTAAATACATCCTATAAACCAAGTCAAGGAATATGATGTTGAAATTTGTGCCAAATTTGGTACCATTTTTAGGTCATTATTTTGGCTCATGGCTTTGGTTAAACCACACTTTCTTTATGGTTTAAATTTTTTCTATTTATGGGTGCTTGAGATGGAGAAAGCATAATGATTTTGTAGGTATCATCATGCTACTAGAAATTACTCCATATTCACATGTTTATGATAAATGATATTATTATCAAATAATATAATTGGTTCATGTTTTTGGTTGTGGGATTTTTCTTCCAAGAGGATTTTCCCATGTACATAATTATGTTATAAATTTATAATTTATACATTTTTCTTGTAACTAAAATTAAATCTATTTATCCATAGCTTTGATTGTTGAAATGGGAAGGCATATTTCATTTACACAAGACAAAAATGTATGCAAAATGGGGAAGCAAAATACTGTATGTTGAAAACGCTTTAAAAAATTTCAAACAAATGCAATTTGAATTCAACAAATTTGAAAAAAATTGCATTTAGGGTTTCAAAATTAAACAAATAGATGCATTTTGAACTCTAAAAAAATCAAATTTTAAATACCTAGTGCTCGATAGTGCTCGATATGCAAATTGGAATGATGAACTTTGGAGAGACGAACTTAAATTTTCTTTTGCCGAAAAGAAAAACTATGTTTGGTCACCATCACACTCTCGGTTCACTGCATGCACCAGGGAATGTGACTGGTAAAATTAGAAAGTAAAAGTGACAGTTGAAAATGAGAGAATTTTTGGTTTTTGTCATATTAAAGGGGTTTGGTCGAACCTATGTTCAACCAAACCCATTTAAATATGATTTTTTTTATTTAGGTTATATGGGTTCGGTCAAACCCCTTATGAGGTTTGGTCGAACCATTGGGTTCGACCAAACCCATTGAATATGGTGAAAAGGAAAAAAGTGAAATTTCCTTCCTCTTATAAATTGTAAACCACTATTCTAAAGCCACCCACATATAAAGCATGTCTAAAAAAAAGGCAGCCACATAGGAAAATAAGTGGACAGTCATGTAGAATGTCAATAAATTGGAAGACTTTCAAACAAGAACTTGGTGCGAAGAAGGGGTCCACTCAAGGGACGAGCTATTTGAAAGTAAGAGAATGTTTTTCACAAATCGATTCAACATCAAAGAACCCTTTGGAAGTTGTTCACTTCACCAAGGAATTCAAAAGGAAGAAGATGCCCCCTTGTGAGGGGAAGGTCAAGACTGCTTCTACCTCGAAGGGAAATTCCCAAATTCTTTCTTTATGAACCCATGATGAAGGAAACACATTCCATTAGGGGTCCTAGTCGAGAATGTGATTCTTAAAAAAAGTTTGCAAAGATTCTTGAGAAAAGATTCATTGGCAACAAATACATTTTTTGAAAATTAAAGTATGATAGAAATGGCATTGTCACACATGAAAGGGACAACTCAAGCAAAGAAGAGAGAAAAATAAGAAAAGAGAGAAAGAGAAATAATCACAAAGGACACATGGGTGATTTGATATTTTGGGGTCAGAGCTGCTCATAAATATATATAAGTATAATAATAGTATATAAATGAACTATCATCAACCCCCTACTATATCAAACCATGTGAAGAATGCATGAGAAAACAAGGTAAAATTAAAAAATTGGGTCAACATGGAGGGGAAGCCTAAATGCCCCCAACACTTTGCATCGTCCCTAATTTTCCAAAAATCAAACACAAATGTGGATGAATGATGATTCAAATAGAAGAAAGCTTATGACACAAAATTCACTCCTATATCTAAGCACCAACAAGGGTGACAAGGGTCATCCAGGAACACATAACATAGTTACAAGGGAACACATCACAACACACACATCTAATATAAAGATAAATAAGAGGCCTCCCCCTAACACTCATCGACCAAGAGGTCATCTGCTTCCCAATATAGATCATTATAATGGGAAGGAGGATGATCTTGCAATGGTGGAATATTAAGGGGAGGAGCTTCTGATCCTCCCACAACAAGGGCTAAGGAAGAAGGCCCTGCAAGGTCTTCTCCACTAGCCTCTTGTGGAGCTATGGTTAGTGATTTTGCAAAGATCGTCGACAAGGCCAAAAATTCATCCAAAGAGTTAAACATGCAATTTACAGGAGTTCCATGTTGTACCTCAACGGACAAAGAAGGTTGTGCCTGAGATTCACTACTTGGCTCACTAAATGACTCAGGAGCAGTGACAAACTCAGTGGAAGCCGAGACTGGTTCCATCACTAGGACAGAACAAGCTAATGCAGGACCACCCTTCTGAGAAGGTGGGCTCCTCTTATGCCCTCCATTGCTGGAATGGACATCCTCTACCTTTTGCTTCATTGGGGGATGTGAACTCCCCACAAATGAGGCAAGAGTCACGGAGGAGGAGGAGGAGAAAACCGCGACACATACCATTGAAGTATTTGGCATATCCATGGGTTTAGGGAATGGCAGGATGTCTGAAAGGAATATCAATAAAGGCAGCTTGACCGAAGGAGCGATGAACACCTACACCTTTTTGGGGTCAGACGCACATACATCCACATCAAGAGTCAGAAGCAAGACTGAATTCAGTTGAACGGAAGCAGAGGGGAGGAGAGTGGAGGATACACTAGGAGGCCCTAAAGAAGGGGAAGTCAACTCCTCTTCCATCTTCTACAAAGCAGCCTACTCAACCACAAGAGCCTTTCATCGATGCTTGCGCTCGTGCACAAGGCGATTTCTATGAATCTTCGAGCTAGAGACCGAAGGCTACGAAGGGATGAAAGGCTCCCACTTAGCCATGGGAGTGTCCACCATAGTTGTTTTTAGCAGAGAGATAGACTCCTAAATGGGAGAAGGAAGAGTAGATTGAGAAATAATAGGGAGAGTTGACTCTAATGCCTCAACAGTGGGCCTCTTCCTATTTAGTGCTTTCGGAGTAGAAGTGGTGGGAGGCCGTGGAGGCTGAGACATAGGGGATTCCCCACAAGGACCCTTTCCCTTGCCACACAAGTAGTACCAAGGTCCAGGTGGTTTAGTAGGGAGGTCTGATATCCTAATCTTGGGTTTTCACCAAGTTGGTATCATCAGACTCAGTGGGTAAAAGCTAGGCATATTCATCCAAAAATATTCTCTAGAAAGAAGAGTGGAAGAGCCATCCCAAGGATGAGCTGACCTATCTTTTCATTTTTGAGAAGAGGAGGCAGCTGGCTACTGCGCTACTAGAAGGGTCAATTTTGGTTGTCCCTTGCCCCTAGTTTTATACTTCACATAATTCTTGTAAAGAAAATCCATTCTTGGGGAGAGCGGACCAACTAGGGCAGGCCAAAAATGATCCAATGAGTAACCCTCATAGGACACCAACGACTGGTATCTAGTGTCATGCACCATGTGCAAATCACCTTTGTGGGAGAATTTCAAGCACTTATGAATGATGGAGGAAATTCCATTCATGGAAGCTAGCCAGGGTATGCCTAACTTCAACCTGAATAAATTTGACTCTAGGATAACATCAAAGACTGTGTCTACAACCCTAGGTCCAACCAAGTTGGATAGAGTTATTGAGCCATATGGCTTTAGAAAAAGACCATTGTGCGTACAGATGGTAGATTTTGTTTCTTCATACTCCTCCCTCTATAATGATCTTAGGAACATCATTTCTTTTATAATGAAATTCACTCGACTCGCGGGGTCAACTAAGACCCCCATCACAATGTTACCATTAAGGTGAGCGAGAATGTAAAGGGGAGAGCGTTTGTTGTTCAAGGGAAAATCCTGTGACGTGAATGTCACGTCTGGTGAACTGATCACAAGCTACATGGTAGGAGTAATCGTGACCATGTTAACATACGTCTTAGGCTAAGTTGGAGAATCAGAGGGATCGATAATCATATTGGTAGAATGTGACAAAAATGGGTCTGTGTATATCTGCAACTCACTATTTTCTTTCACCACCAATTTATTTGCATTTTGTTTACTTGCATCGGGATGAATAGTACTGTCCTTGGTGCGATCCTATATCTTGTGATGCAGGCGTATACAATGTTTGGTATCATGTCCATTAAATCGATGGCACTGACAGAAGGTATTCAAATTGTACCAACTAGGGTAAGGTTCCTTGAAAGGTTTAGGGTTCTCTAAGGTTATGATCTTATCCTTTAACAACTTCTGCAAGATGGAAGAATAAGATTCTGCTAACTTTGTGAACTTTCTATTGCATCTAAGGCCATTATCATTCATAGCAGCTACTACATTCGTGACAACCTTACCCTTTCCATAGATTGATATAATGGACTTCCCTTCTGAATGAGAGTGTGAGGAGGATCCCCTGAACTGAACTATTGTTTATTGATATTCTCATAATGTAGCTCGCACATGTGCAAAAGGGTACTTTATAAGAGAAAACTTCTCCTGCCAAGGTCTTTGCAAGTTCCCTATGAACACCTTCTACAAATCAGAATCGGGCAGCAGGTACAAGATTTGCAAGAAGAGCACTTGGTACCACACTATGAAATCAATAATCGTCTCATTATCCCCTTGTTTGCATCGGACGAGAGCCGAAAAGGTCATCTTCGGTCTGATGTTGGCTTAAAATTGTCAGAGAAATTGATTTACAAGTTGATCAAATGAGAAAATAGAGTTGTCAAGTAAGGAACAGTACCATTCAAGTGTTGTGTCCTTGAGAGATCGAGGGAATAGTTTTTCCATAAATGTATCATAATGGAAGAAATCTCTACACAGGGCATTAAAGGTGTACACATGTGTTTGTGGATCCCCTTTGCCACCATACTTCTTGAATTTGGGAATCTCCATTCCTTGTGGGAAGGGAGTGTTTAAGATTGCTACCGATAATGGGCTATTTCAGAAGAAGGGTTGAAAGATAGGTTGGGCAGAGACTTGGGAGAGACTCGCCAACTAGCTTTGCATCTTACCAATATTTTGAATAAGAGTATTTAGAATAGGGTTTTGGGATGACAAAGCTCCAGTGGAACCTCCCCTAGAATGACTACCAAAACCACCTTCGAAACCACCAACGTGACCACCGTCAGAACCACTACCATATCCATTGCCACCAATAGGGCCCCCATCGGAGCCACCTTCGCTTCCAAAGCCACCACCATGGCCTCCACCAGAATCACCTCCACCAACACCACCACTACCACCAAAGCCACCGCCACTACCAAATCCCCCACCACTCAACTTGGTAAAACCTCCACTACTCACTACAACAAATCCCTATGATTTGCTCCACTTTTTGTTCCATTTTTTGCTTCCACCCACTATTTTAATGTATTTTTTGGCAATTTTTTGAAAACATCGGGGCTATTTATCATGATGGCACAATTTTTGGTGTTTATTGCATCGATCAGTACAATTGATGCTAATTTAGGCACTAATTAGCATCTGAAGTAACATCGTCTTTAGCACCGATATTAGCTTCGAGTGTAGCACTGCTTTTAGCTCTAACTTTAGCTTCACATTTAGCTTTGGGTTTAGCATCGGTTTAGACACCCCTATGTTGAAGAGACTTATTTATATGTCTCATCGATGATGTAAAATAGTGAAATGTCAACAAGATATAGGCATATCAAGGAGAGAATCACTTATGTCACATCAACAAGGTATATCTACAAGTGCTCGGCGAAACACAACTCTTGGATATAACGAAGTAATGTCGATGAGACATTGAGATATCAGTAAGACAATTAAGATTGTCTCATTGAAACTCTTCAAGTAATGATCAAAAGTATACACTGCTATATTGCCAGGAAGGTGAGCAACATATGTGGTAGAGTGGTATACACCATAATCCCGCAACAAGAATCCTTGAGCAAGGTGGTAGTGCAGTAAATAGCAGAAGGGAAGGGAAAAACACTGCTATACCACAGAGATAATTACAAGTCTCCCTGACATGGAAAAGTTACACCGATATATAAAGAAATATGGCCCAAGGAAAATATTGATAAGACAATGGCATATCAGCAAGAGATATTAACTTGTCTCATCGACACCGGCAACCAACATTAGAGGAACATAAGTGGTGCAGGAGCACACCTAGGCTAACCTCCATAGTTAGGATATTTTGGGCTTGTATCTGACATTAGCCAAGTCAACGTAATTGTATGTTTGTTTTGGACCTTAGAAGGTCATTGTTGTGGCTAGGTGAGTTAGTCATTAGGACTAAGTTCACCAAAGTTAGTCATTGTTAATAGTTTTTTCTTTGCTTAGCCTTAGTAGCTTAATTTGGGATTTGAGTCTTAAATGTGTTCTAAACACATGAATGATGTTAGAAAGATGCCATGAGGCCTTTAATGGAGTTGGTTACTCGAAATATAGGAGATAGAGGTCCTAAGAGTTAGGAAGGTGGCATAATGAAAAAGTTGCCAAATGTTGTTACAAAATTGTCATGACAACATTTGCCATTATGGCAAATGTGGCATGCAACTCGGTTACATAGGATCCCCTAAAGGATAGGAGTGGGGGATCGACCAACATACCCTAAAAACATGGTGAATGACATCTAAGATGCAGGAAGCTCAAATTCAAGGAAGAGGAGATTGTAATCAAAGTTTTTTAATAGAAGATAGCTCTGCAATTTTTTTTTTTTTTGTGAACTCTGAGTGTTATTGAGTGACAATGATACTAAGTGAATTGGATGTTTTGATTTAGTGTTACAGTCATGTTCATAGGATAGTTCTAAACTTTTTCCATTCTGCAAGTAAGTTGATTTAAGTTGTTTTAGTGTCTTGAATAGATAGGTTAAGGTTTAGGGGTTTTACTGGTCTTGTCCTGACCAGCTTGTCTTTTTATGGCTCCCCCATGAAATCTAGTCACGGGATTTTCCTGAGGATAGATGGATGTGTTAGGGGAGCCATTGGTCTATACATATGTAGATTACGGATTCATGGAGAGTGGAATAGCTGAGTTTAATGTCAAGCCCTAGGTGAGCTTAGAGTGCTCGGTTAGAGCTTTGACAGTAATGAATTGAAGAATTTAGGCAAGGGATTGAGGTACAATATGGAACAAGTACAGTTCCAGGTAGGGTATAGACATATCCTAACATGCTAGAAGGATTGAGGTTCTATCAATCCATTTGACTAAGTTTTGAGTGAGAAATCAGTGAGGTCCTAGTAAATAGGTCTTTTAACCCAATTTAACCTAGATAATAAGAAACTAGTGTACGAAGGACATAGGAGTCTAGAACCTTTTGAATCCTTTAGAAAATCCAAAAGGGTATTCGAATGTGGAATTGGTTTTTCAAGTTGTTTGGAAAGTTTGGGCAGGAATGAAGTAAAGGTCTCTGTCAAGTGCTACAAGGAATTAGGCCCCCTTAAGACCAATTCTTGAAACCGGTAGGAAAGGAGTTTGGAGATCCTCCAAGATGGATCCATTTGGAAGTACATGGCATGTTTCCAATATGTTTGGAACCCCTACAATCAATTCAATGTTTTGTGTGATGTTGGCACTTAGAGTCTTCTAAGTGTAGGAGAGAGTTTGCACATGACAAAGTGGTGTTAGTCCTTCAAGGTGAAGTACAAGGTGTGAGACTCTTGGAGAGGAGTTGGATCAAAACTTAGTTAATCATCTAAGCCTAACAAGGACCTAGAAGATATTAGGTTCCTAGATGAAGACAAGGAAAAGTCTTCTTAGCTATTTGTGCAAGAAAGCCTTGGAACACTTACACCATATTGGTATCAGAGCAAAGTTTGATCAGGCTTGTGATTGATGTTGCAACCCACTGAATCAATAGGAGAGAATACACCAGAGGAAGATAAAACCATGGTGACTAATGCTGAGTTAGTCAAGAAGGTAAAAGAACAAGAAGAGGATAATTGGTTGCTAAGAGAAAGATTGTCCCAAATGGAGCAGCTCTTGGGTGAAGTCCAAGACAAAACTGATAAGGTCAAAGTTAAAATTGATCAAAAGGAAGAGAAAGAAGCAAGGGAAAAGGAATTGGAATTGGAGGAGGAAGCTCCAACACCTGACCCTGTTCTTCCTGAAGAACCCTTCTTGAGGGCACTAAAGGCCTTAAGTGGCAAAGCTTTGGAAGGTGTGCCACTATTTAGTGGACAAATGGACCCAGATTCAGTCATGGATTGGATAGACAGCATTGAGAATCACTTTGAATGTGATGGTATCTCAGAGGCCCAAAAATTCGTGGTGGCCAAGTCAAGGTTGAGAGGTTCAGCTCTCACATGGTGGAAGTTTGTGCAAAATGAAAGAGAGAAAGAAGGAAAGGGTCCTATAGTTACATGGAAGGGCATGGTAACTAAAGTAAAGCAAACCTACCTACGTGGTGACTATGAAGTCCAATTGCATACGAGGAGACATAATCTTAGACAAAAAGATTTGGATGTCCAAGCATACATCGAGGAGTTCCAAAAGTTGTGCCTAAGATCAAAGGTGGTTGAAGATGAAAGCATCAAGCTAGCCAGGTACTTAAATGGACTCAAATGGTCTATTCAAGAAGACATGAGTCTAGTGAACTTCAAAACCATCCGCCAATGTTATCAAATGGCCTTAAAGATAGAGGAGAAAAGCAAAAGGAAGCAAGAGCAAACCTCCAAGAGTAGAGGTAAAGGAAAAGACAATAGAGGACAAAGAGGTGGCTATGGTGGAAGGAGTTCAGAATCAAGGGCTCAAGGAGAAGTCAAGTACTCTGAGCAACAAGAAGGAAGCTCTAGTAGAGGTGGTAGAGGAAGAGGCTGTAACTTTAGGGGAAGAAGTGGTGGACAAGGAAGAGGCAATCACTTTGCCAATATGAAGTGTTATCACTGCAATCAAATGAGACACCCTGCCTATAGGTGTCCAGAGAAGGGTAGTACTTCTCAAGGAGGTGATAAGAGAACTAATCTAGTTCATGATGAGACAAATGCAGCAGAGAAACATTCTGAGGTACCACTAAATTTAGAGGAAGGTGAGAACCTCATGATGAGGAGAACTTTGATAAAAGAGTCGGTTAAGGAGGAACCAAGCCAAAGGAGGTCCCTATTTAGGATAAAGTGCAAAATGATGGGGAAAGTATGTAGAGTCATCATTGACTCAAGGTCTACTGACAATATTGTGTCAGAGGAAGCAGTCAGCAAGCTAAAGTTGACAAGGATACCCCACACTAATCCTTACAAGGTCACATGGCTCAATAAAGGCCAACATATCTTAGTAAATGAACAAGCATGGGTGGAGTTCTCAATTGGAAGGTACAAGGACAAAGTCTTGTGTGATGTGTTACCTATGGATGCATGTCACTTGCTCCTAGGAAGACCATGGAAATTTGATCGCCAAGCTATGCATGATGGAGCGAAGAACTCTTATACTTTCAAGAAGGATAAGGTAACATTCAAAATTCAGTCATTGTTAGAGGATGTAGAGGTGAAGATAGCAGGTCCTAATCTGCTCATGGTTGGTGAAAAAGAGTTCTTAGAAGCCTTAGAAGAAGGAGAAGGAGTTGGCTATGCATTAGTGTTAAGGCCAAGAGAGGTAAGTAATGACAAAGCAGCTAAGAAGCCAGAGTTACCTAAAGAGATACATAATATGTTGCAAACTTATGAAGGCATTGTAAGTAGTGGACAACCAGCAGCATTACCCCCTAAAAGAGCCATAAGTCATAGGATAGACTTGATACCAGGGGCTACCCTACCAAATAAGGCAACCTACAAGATGACCCCTCAACAAAATGAGGAAATAGCTAGACAAATACAAGAACTCCTAAACCAAGGTCTCATTAAAAAGAGCATTAGTCCATGTGTCGTACCCACTGTCCTAGCACCTAAAAAGGAAGGAGATTGGAGGCTTTGTACTGATTCAAGGGCCTTAAATAGGATAACCATTAGATATAGGTTCCCTATCCCTAGGATTGAAGACCTAATGGATTGTCTAGGTGAAGCTAAGTACTATACCAAGATACACTTAAAGAGTGGTTATCACCAAATTAGGATACATGAGGGAGATGAGTGGAAAACAGCCTTCAAAACAAATGAGGGTTTATATGTGTGGCTTGTTATGCCATTTGGGTTGTCTAATGCCCCCTCCATGTTCATGAGGCTCATGAATGAAGTCCTCAAAGAATACATTGGTAAATTTGTAGTGGTATATCTTGATGATATACTGATTTATAGCAAAACAAGAGAAGAGCATCTCAAATAGATAGAATTGGTTTGCAAGAAGCTACATGAGGAGAAATTGATGATCAACTTAGAGAAGTGTGAATTCATCAAGACAAAGCTGGTGTACCTTTGGTTTGTATTATCTCATGGCAACTTGAAGATGGACATTAGCAAAGTGGAAGCCATCCTCATTTGGCCCACTCCAAGGACAACAACAGAGGTAAGAAGTTTTCATGGCCTTGCTCAATACCATAGGAAGTTCATAAGACAATTTAGTGCTATTTGTGCTCCTATGTTGGATACCATTAAAGGAGGGATGAAGACTAGATTTGTATGGAATGAGCAAGCTAACAAAAGTTTTGAGTTGTTGAAGGAAAAGATAGCTACCCAACCTGTTTTGGTGTTGCCAAGCTTTGAGAAGCTATTCACTATTGAGTGTGATGCAAGCAATGTGGCTATTGGAGCTGTTCTAAGCCAAGAGGGTAGACCGGTGGCTTTTCATTCAGAAAAGTTAAGTGAAGCCAAGAAGAAGTACTCTTCTTATGACCTTGAGATGTATGCATTGGTTTAGGCTTTAAGGAAATGGAGGCACTACTTGCTTCCCAAGGAGTTCATAGTGTATTCCGACAACCAAGCACTTAGTTTCCTAAATTCACAAGAAAAATTGAGTCATAAACACATGAAGTGGGTTGAATACCTGCAAGCTTATACTTTTAATATCAAGCGCAAGAAAGGAGTACTCAACAAGGTGGCAGATTCCTTGAGTAGAAGAGTTCTTACCATACAAGAGATTCAATTGAAGAGCATGGGAATAGATCATTTCAAGGATCTATATGCAGATGATGAAGATTTTGCAGACATTTATAAGGTATGTGCTAAATACAAGAATCATTTTCATAGTAGATATGCTGAATATACTTTGTAAAGTGATCTCTTGTTTAAAGGGAATCAATTATGTGTCCCTAGAGGCTCTATTAGAGAGAATTTGATACAAGAAAAGCATAATGGTGCATTGAGTGGTCACTTTGGGATCACGAAGACTCAAGAACTTGTTCAAAGGTTCTATTATTGGCCAAGGATGAATCTAGATGTTAGGAGGTATGTGGAAAGTTGTATAGTATGTCAAAATGCCAAGGGTACTTCTTCAAATGTAGGCCTATACCAACCACTACCTATTCCTACTAGGCCATGGGAATGCTTGAGTATGGATTTTGTAGTTGGGTTACCCAAGACAAAACAAGGCATGGATAGTGTTTATGTAGTTGTGGACAGATTCAGTAAGATGGCTCACTTTGTGCCATGTAAGACAACCAATGATGCCAACCAAATAGCCTCTCTTTTCTTCAAGGAGATAGTATTAATTCATGGGTTACCTATGAGCATAGTGTCAGATAAAGACACCAAGTTTATGAGTCATTTTTGGAAGACTCTTTGGCAGAGATTGGGCACTAATTTATTTTTTGGATCTGCATACCATCCCCAAACTGATGGTCAGACCGAGGTTGTTAATAGAAGCCTTGGAAATCTATTAAGGTGCTTGACCAAGGATTATGGTCAACAATGGGATCAGCTGATTGGACAAGCTGGATATGCCTATAATGACACTGTCAACAGGTCAACAGGGAAGAGCCCCTTTGTAATAGTCTATGGTCTACATCCTAGAGGAGTCTATGAACTAAGAGACTTAAAGGATGGAGTTAAGGGAAGTGGATATGCTAATGATTTTTCCTATGCAATGCAGGAGATTCATGACACAATCAGGAAGACATTGACAGAAAACACCATGAAGCATAAGACCAAGGTGGATGAGCGTAGAAGAGAAGCTTAGTTTAATGTGGGAGACTTGGTGATGATACATCTAAATAATTCTAGACTACTGAAGGGAGTCCCTCACAAGTTAGAGATGAAGAGGATAGGTCCCTCTCCTATCTTGGCAAAGTATGGGAACAATGCTTTTAGAGTGGAGCTACCGGAAGATAGTGGATTGTCCCCTATCTTCAACATTGCAGACTTGGTTCATTACAAAGGACCACCACCAGACATGGATCAAAGCCTCAATGAAGTCATCCATGATGTGGAAGAGCTCAAACTACCTTCTGCTACAATCAAGCAAGCTGACAGTATACTGGATACTAGGGTTTACAAGAAGACTAGAAACAAGGAATACAAGGAACATCTGATCAAGTGGCATGGTCAACCTGATACTGATGCAGTATGGATCAAAGAACCAGAGTTCAAGAAGTTGGGCATTGATCTCAACTTACTCAATCCAAGGGTGGATTGAACTCTTTTTTTTGGGGGAGGATGGTGTAGGAGCACACCTAGGCTAACCTCCATAGTTAGGATATTTTGGGCTTGTATCTGACATTAGCCAAGTCAGAGTAATTGTATGTTTGTTTTGGACCTTAGAAGGTCATTGTTGTGGCTAGGTGAGTTAGTCATTGGGACTAAGGTCACCAAAGTTAGTCATTGTTAATAGTTTTTTCTTTGCTTAGCCTTAGTAGCTTAAGTTGGGATTTGAGTCTTAAATGTGTTCTAAACACATGAATGATGTTAGAAAGATTCCATGAGGCCTTTAATGGAGTTGGTTACTCGAAATATAGGAGATAGAGGTCCTAAGAGTTAGGAAGGTGGCATAATGACAAAGTTGCCAAATGTTGTTACAAAATTGTCATAACAACATTTGCCATTATGGCAAATGTTGCATGCAACTCGGTTACATAGGATCCCCTAAAGGATAGGAGTGGGGGATCGACCAACATACCCTAAAAACATGGTGAATGGAATCTAAGATGCAGGAGGCTCGAATTCAAGGAAGAGGAGATTGTAATCAAAGTTTTTTTAATAGAAGATAGCTCTGCAATTTCTTTTCTTTTTTGTGAACTCCGAGTGTTATTGAGTGACAGTGATACTAAGTGAATTGGATGTTTTGATTTAGTGTTAGATTCATGTTCATAGGATAGTTCTAAACTTTTTCCATTCTGCAAGTAAGTTTATTTAAGTTTTTTTAGTGTCTTGAATAGATAGGTTAAGGTTTAGGGATTTTACTGGTCCTATCCTAACCAGCTTGTCTTTTTATGGCTCCCCCATGAAATCTAGTCACGGGATTTTCCTAAGGATAGATGGATGTGTTAGGGGAGCCATTGATCTATACATATGTAGAGTTAAGAGTCATGGAGAGTGGAATAGCTGAGTTTAATGTCAAGCCCTAGGCGAGCTTAGAGTGCCCGGTTAGAGCTTTGACAGTAATGAATTGAAGAATTTAGGCAAGGGATTGAGGTACAGTACGGAACAAGTATAGTTCCAAGTAGGGTATAGACATATCCTAACATGCTAGAAGGATTGAGGTTCTATCAATCCATTTGACTAAGTTTTGAGTGAGAAATCAGTGAGGTCCTAGTAAATAGGTCTTTTAACCCGATTTAACCTAGATAATAGGAAACCAGTGTACGAAGGACTTAGGAGTCTAGAACCTTTTGAATCCTTCAGAAAATCCAAAAGGGTATTTGAATGTGGAATTGGTTGTTCAAGTTGTTTGGAAAGTTTGGGCAGGAATGAAGTAAAGGTCTCTGTCAAGTGCTACAAGGAATTAGGCCCCCTCAAGACCAATTCTTGAAACCGGTAGGAAAGGAGTTTGGAGATCCTCCAAGATGGATCCATTTGGAAGTACATGGCATTTTTCCAATATGTTTGGCACCCCTACAATCAATTCAATGTTTTGTGTGATGTTGGCACTTAGAGTCTTCTAAGTGTAGGAGAGAGTTTGCACATGACAAAGTGGTGTTAGTCCTTCAAGGTGAAGTATAAGGTGTGAGACTCTTGGAGAGGAGTTGGATCAAGATTTAGTTAATCATCTAAGCCTAACAAGGACCTAGAAGATATTAGGTTCCTAGACAAAGACAAGGAAAAGTATTCTTAGCTAGTTGTGCAAGAAAGCCTTAGAACACTTACACCAATAAGATCTAATGTCGATGAGACATTGAGATATCAGTAAGACAAACAATATTGTCTCATTGACAATCTTCAAGTAATGATCAAAAGCATACGCTGCTATACCGTCGAGAAGGTGAGAAACATATGTGGTAGAGCGGTATACATCGCAACCCCGCAACAAGAAGCCTTGAGCAAAGTGGTAGTGCATTAAACGTGGCATCATTACAATTTACAACAAATCACATCAATTTCCAAAATTAAATTCTATTAAATTATTAAGGGTTTCCAAAACTAATATGACTGCATACCACGCCATCCAAATATAAATGAGTTTTCCCAATATCGCACTCAATTGCAGTGCACTAGCGTGGCCTGAGCTAAGGATACGAGAAGAAGTCCTGCAAGCGTGAAATACTCGAGTAAGTGAATGAAAACTCTCTGAAAGAGCTCTGTTAATATAAAAAATCTTTCAAGGTTTTTTCATCTGAAGCCATAGTAGAGAAAATTGAAACATATCTCCTAAAATAAAATAATCAAAAGTAAAAGATAGTCAGCCTAAATTTTGAAGATGAAGAACCTAAAGTAAATAAGAGACCACTCCATCAGTCTATATTAGATATACTTCTAGGGTCTACTAAAAAGGGTAATAAGAAGTTTCTCGTGGACACCGCACAAATTTATAGGGATGCTCTCATTTCCAAATCTGGATGGGACCTATTTTGGTATTTTTACAGTAAGAGAAATGAGAAGATTCCGGTGTCAAACACTTGGATGTTGGATATAGCAAGGTTGATTGTTCCAAATGTCTTTGTTGATGTAGAATTTATTAGACTGCTAGCCAAACACTATCACTCAACTACCAAAATAGTAAGGTTTCCAAATGACACAGTATTGGTAGAAGTAACAAGAAAAGCCATCATTTAGTGTTTTGGCTTAAAAAAGCAGGGTTTGACCAAGATAGACCTGCAAAAAAGTGAGGAGAATTATGCTAGGTTAAAAAAGACTTATAGAAGTTATGAGGTACCCCTATATATGAAAAGAGGCATTGGTAACAGAACATTCCCCATCTCTACTACCACTATTGAACCATTTAATGTGATAGATTTTTAGTATTACTTTGTGAATACATATTTAGCTCTTTTCCAAGTGTTGGGGATAGATGCTCAAGATAAAACGCCAATAGGCCTAATGATGATGGCCATGAGAATTCAAAACCCTAAAACTAATATTGAATATGACTTTGCTTCATACCTTGAGAAGGTGTTAGATGATGAATTCTCCAAAGTTATAGAGGATAGAGCACCGATTACATTTAGACACTATTCCCTACTGTGTCATCTGATATTGTACCAAAATAGGGACAAATGGAATTGGCTACAGTAGATGAGCAAGGGAATCCCACACCTGTCCAGAAATGGTGCTATATTTGGGACAGTCAATACAAGAATTCAATATTTGTTGTATTCTACAAAGACTTTGTACACAGAATCCTTCGAGTTCTTGGGTTTGAAATACCAAGATTTCCAACCAAAATGTTGCAACTAGTGAGACCTATGGCTTTAAGACCAGAGCAAGGTAATACACACAATTTTGGAGATTGGTTCTTCTCCCAAAAGTTACAATAATAAGATTTTATGGATGCCCTGTTGCTCCACACATACTACCAAAATTTGTGCCCCTCATATTAGCATTTCTTGAATTTATGTGGCAAATGATGTGGATGGAGAAATCTGTAATGCACAAGCAGAAGAAAGGCACTTTCCTACCAAACCAAACCAAGTGTGAAGATTGGACTGTAGGCTCAGAAACACTAGAGGAGTTACAATATTATTTGAAGACAAGATATGCATTGAAATCTAGAAAAGAAAGAGCCTTTGACCCTGAAAAATCATATGAACGACATAAGGCACAATCTTCTTACCAAAATGACAATGCCACACCAAGTGGATTTTGAAGATGTCATAAGGAACTACATTACTTATAATGATGTATTTATTAGAAGGAAAAAATGGGAATATATGAAGAAGGTTGAAGAAAGGACGAAGCAGAGGTCCAAGGATTTCCTAGGATACTTTTCTGAGGAAAAGGACCCCATCGAGAGGATAGAATTGATAATTGGTAGATTTGAAGAATTGTACAGAAAGAAGGAAGCATATCTTGAAGAACATCATAGTGGTGTAACTGTAGAGCATAACCCAGGTGAAGCCTCTGAGCCTCCCATGGAGCAGTTACCTCCCAAAAGATAGAAGACATGAAGCATTGAACAATTAGTACCTTATGAGGATACTAAATAGGTGGGTGATACTGAGGAAGTGGCTACATTACTACAGTCATTGAAAGGTGATATTGAAGTTGATCAACCCATCCTTGATACCAATGCCCATAAACATGAGGAAAGGATGGGTGATGTAGAAAAAAAAAGTACAAAGGTACATGAAGATGAAAGGGAAATTGCAGCCAAGAGATTCATAGAAGATGATGAATTCATTAAGACTCCTGAGTTTAGGGATTTCTGGATGAAGATGAAGATAAAAGAATTTTAAGAGAGGATAGAATCAACTCAAGTAGGAATTGAAGAATAAGAGAAAAATGAAATGGTAGCACAAACTTTCCAGGAATTAAGAGTTGACAACATTGACATTAGCCCCCAAAAGGGTAGAGAAATGGTCTTGAAGAGCAATATGCTCATTTTCCATGGCTTGGAATTAAAGAAGAAAATGTTTTTGCTTGATCAAGTGTGGGCTCAGGAAGATCCAATGCTAGTTGCAAAATTTGACTCTGATGAAGGTGTGAGTGGAACTGGGTATAACCCAAAGATTGAAACCCTGGCAATATGATCAAATAGAAAAATACACAGAAGCCAAAATTATTGGATGTAATTTAAGGGATGAAAGGGGTAGCGATGGTAAGGAAAATACAAGATACCACCCCTTTGGAGGCAGCCACAACGACCATGCATTTGGCCATGTTCACTCGAGCAACTATTAAGGGATTAGAAGAAAGATTGAAGGAGTATGAAAAGGAACAAAGGTTCCTAAATGATGAAGTTAATAAACTGTTCATGGAGAATGTCAAATTGAAAGAAAAATTAAGAGGAGCAGGACCCTCACAAAGCAAGGAGATGGTGTTATACATTCCTCCTATTGCTTCAATGGATATTGTGAAGAATATTTCTACAGAATAGGTAAAAACTCCAAAGAAGGAAGTGGATGATGTAAAGAAGGCCAACAATCAAACCCAAGATGAAGTGAAAAGACAAATT
Organism: Sequoia sempervirens; assembly: GCA_007258455.2. NCBI lineage: Eukaryota > Viridiplantae > Streptophyta > Pinopsida > Cupressales > Cupressaceae > Sequoia > Sequoia sempervirens. The sequence continues at coordinate 26,754 of VDFB02083053.1, forward strand.
TGTGAAGTTATGGAAAAGATTCTTGAGCACAAGATAAAATCAGTTATTGATAAACTAGAGAATGCACATGATAGTTATAAAACACTTCAACAGGTAGTGGAACAAATAAAGACACATATGCTTGTATTAGATCCTTTGCTCAAAAGGTGGTAGCCTATTCACCACACTTTGGCTAAGTTATGCAAAGTTCTACAAAGAAGTCTTGATGTACCCACAACATTAAAGCCAACTGAACAAACTGTGAGGATGACTATTGATGAATTTTAGTATGTACAAGGGTTTGATAAAAAAGATTGTATCACAAATGGATTTATTCCATACCTATGAATAGTGGTATATACCTAAAATCATGAGAGATGGTGATTAGTTGGAGGACTTGGATAAGTGGAAGAAAGAATTCAATCAAGTTGTTCATAAGTGCGTAACTCATATACAGGAGGATGACAATACTAGTCTTCCCAAGCTAAATCAGATCATCGATGGGTTGATTGTTCTTGATGTGGGATACCTAAAGTTTTTAAATGATACAAAGGAATCAATAGATAGTCGATGGAAAAATCATCTTGCAAACATGTAAAAGATCCAGGAATATAAGTGGCCATCAGATTTAACGGTGTATCAGTGGGAGGAAAAGTATTTGGTTTCAGAAGAATAGGACACTAAGGCGAGAGCATTTGGACATTCATCATGGAGAGGAAGACTTTGCTAGATCAATGATCATGGGTCTTCTACGTTGAATAATGGAACCATATGTCAAAATGTCTTAAGTCTTGTTATTTCCTTAATTATGCTAATTAAATAGTTGTTAGTAAAAGTAGTTATGAAAGGTCTTTTCTTTTTGTAAAAGGCATGTAGCTTGTTGCTTCCTATATAAATAGGAAACCAAGGCCTAGTTTTAAATTATCATCATCATATATCATTTTCATTTTAAAGATTTATGTTATTAATATATATCAATTGAAGCAATATCATGGAGAACATCTTATTATTAGAGATTCTCCATGACTGTGTTATCATTCTATATTTTTCTTATGTTTGCCATACTTATTTCTTCTTATATTTGAATGAATATCAGTTATTGAGCCTCAATACTATGCTTATGTGAATGAATATGCTGATACAATAAAGCATTTATTATGGATGTTGGTAGAGCTACTAATTGTTTTGAAAATTTGAGCTTATTTTTCCTTGTTACATGTTCAACATAAAAATGGAAACTATTTAAAAATAATAAAGTTAACAAAGTTGCTTATTTAAATAATTGTGAGTTACGTGCATTAATATTTTATTAACTTGTGTGTCTTCACGAACATATGTTGATACAAAATGAATGGAAGAAGCATCCAAGTAATCCTTCTTTTTTTTTGCCAACAATTCATACCAAAGATTGAACAATTTAAGGATATTGCAATAGGTATTAATTAAGGATATGATGATGATGATATATTCTTGTAATTTTATATTCTATAAAATATTCCTTATTTTCTATGAAATAGTGTATATATTCTTGTACTTGTAAATATTCTTTTACTGTTATGTCTATTAAATAAAATAGAGTTTGAATAAAAAATGCTTCACCCTTTTTTGTAAGTGAGTATGTGAATTATTGTTTAAGGAAAAATATTACAATATTTACATTTTCAGTTTACTAGTTTCAAATCTTCATTTGCTATGTATATAAAATTGTATGTAATCTTTATCTCAAATGACATAAAACAGTAATATCATCATAATCAGGCTTTTCAATTTCAACACCATCATTGTCCACACTTTTCATATCTTGTTCGTAGACTACCTTTTTTTATACAATAATTGCTATAAAACACAATTTTGACAACATAGTTTAGAAAACATTAGTCCACACTCATTTATTATTCTTTGGTTTTCTTCCCTTAAGAACATCCTTAGGGAGACCTTGTTCTTCCCTCTTCTTTCGCATAGGAGTGTGTTTTAAGAAGGGGTAATCAATCAATAACTCATCCCCAATGGTAAATTCCATAATAGCCTCAACCATTATCAATCTATCAACCTCTCTTTCCATATCTCCATCTTTATCATTTATAACCTCAACAAATTGACAATTCGGTCTTACATTAACATCCCTTCCCTTACTACTATTTATAAATCCTACAATATTTTTGTGTGTGTATGCACGTCCATCTATATACATAAGATGACCTCTATTCATTTATTTTCCACTTTCCAATTGGAGACGATGTGTATACATATTCAAATTTAGACCATATGTTGACATGCTAGGCTTATATTCTGCTATCCTTCTCCATTCACCACTATAATATGATGGACCATAATATGGCATTAATCTCCTAGTGGCTTGTTTTGAATTGTTTCTATGTTTCAATCCCACATGTACATTTTGGACAATAAAGAGGCCTAGATTTTCTCCATGAATATTGGAGGGTCGTATCATGTAGTTGTATCCCCAAAATTGAAACACCTCGTACACTCTAGGTAGTTGTTGATCACTAGGCTAAGCACAATATAGTCGACGACCAAATGTCTCTTTGTAAATTGATCTCAAACTCAGGGGCAAGTCATCATCCCCATCACATTCATTCTCATAGGGTATGTAGTCCACCTTCCCCTTGTCTTTAAGCAAATTATGCACCTTCACACCGGTTCTTGTTCTGTTACTTGTTTCCATCAATTCCTCATCTTCCGAGCTGGTATATTGGACCATATTTTTGTTAGATGTATCATCTAATAAATGATCATTTCCCTTTAGGATGGAAGTTGGTGATCCAGGAAACTTTAAACCAATAACTTTATCCTGCAAGTATCCATTAAGAAATAAATAGCTATTTAAATAATATAAAATAAAGTTTAAACGAAGTATACATGTTATTTATATCAAATTGGAAAATTCCTCACCACAATTCCTATTGGATTTGAATCGATTGTAGGAGGCATACTACCGACCGGAAGCTTGTCATATATGCAATGTCTTTATACAATCGCTTGTTTGAATTGCTTCTTTCCACGACATACAGAACATCCACAAACAACAATTTTCTCAAAGTATTCATCCCATGTACTATAGTCCTGACCTACCTCTTATTCAGTGCAATCATTTGTTGTGTCTGTAGTATCCATTATCATATCCTCTTCCACCCACTGTCGTCAATGTGATTTAATAGTTTTAGGTCCATGTCCACGTACATATCTTATTCTTTTGCTAGTTGAACGCTTAGGCTCTGCATTTGCTCCAATCTGCATCTAAAATTATCAACAACATGCATTAATTTATTTCAAGATTGAATAATACATTATAAATTTTAATAATACTATGAAAAAAGATGGACGTATCACAAAATTCCATTAGATCATTTTTTCCTAAGTTAAGTCATAGACACCTTCCTCCTTTGGTTGAGGTTGCTTTCTCTTCTTAACTCTATTGTATCTACATATTCCTTTGTATCATCTATTTCCATGGCCTACTCTGTGAATAAAAATGTTGCCACAGAAGCTTTCACCACACTACTGCTGAGAAGGAAAAAGCAACTTGCGGGACCGCGGTAAAAATTGCTCTACCGCACCACACTGATGAAGAAGCCGTGGGATAGCGGTGGTTACTGCACTACCACACGCCAATGGTAGAAGACTTGCAAGACTACAGGAGTCACCGCAACACTACCAGGAACAAAAGGAAGACTCGTGTGCCACCAAAAAATCTTTCAATGCACTACCACCAAGAAGGATGAGGCACTGGGCGGGGGCCCTAGCTCGGTTGGCTAAGTAATTCCGTTGCGGCTCTGCTGGTCACGAGTTCTAGTCTCCCCCGTCCCGTCGTGTCGCAGTGCCGCCGGTTAAAAAGTTTACAGGCGCTACGGTTTATAGGTGCGTGCTGCGATTCTAAATCTAAAAAAAAAGAAGGATGAGGCACCTTGTGGGACCATAGTAACTGCTCTACCGCACCAAGCTAATAAAGGAGCCACAGGACAACGGTGGTCACAAAAACAAGGTAGGAGTTGGAATTATTTCCAACACTCTGGGTCCTATGATAGACAACAATGAAAATAGTCACTATACAGTAATAATAGGCGCTAAATTAGGCGCACTTGATGCCGCCTTATACGTACCAAATAGATTACATTAACGGCCAAAAGTCAGCGCTAAAGTTGGCGTTAACTAACGCCGACTAAAGCACGACTAATGAATCAAAATAAAAATTTAAAACTTTCCTACCTGAGGGAAGAAATCAGACGACAAAAAAGGTAAAAATGTCGCGTGAAGGAAGAGAGAAGTGTGCTACCAACAACTGATGAATGAATGAATGAGAGATTTTAATGATTTCCACGAGACCAAGTGACCTGAGGGACTAAGAACCAAAAATCTAAGGAATCTCCAAACTCTTTTCTATGTTGGACCTTCTTTTATGAATTTTGACCAAAAAACTAGTTGTCTTGCTAATCTTCTCTTCCTCAAATAACTTATGCAGATTGTCAGCCTTTAAGTTGAATTTTTATGAGAAATTTGATTTAGTTTGCGACACCATAGGTAAGGATACAAAAAAAATTTCTTGCTTGAATTCGTGATTGTTTACTGCTCTTTGTATTGCATTTGAATTCATGATTGTTTACCGGTTCGTGGCCTAACCAATCCAGGCAACCTCTAAATTGTCCCATCATTATAAATTGTAAAACCTTTGAGAAACTAACAAAAAAATTTACCCTGCCCATTTAAGCTTTGACTCAAAATATTATAGCATGAAGCGAGGATGCCTCTGTATTCTTTCCCTAACCTGGGTATCAAGGAAATAGTGAACTACTTGGAAAATCTGGGAATTGGGTCGGTCACTGCTGAAAATGAACGCAAAAACAACTTGGTTTTGCCTAGATGTGCCATAGTCACCGATGCCATGAAAAATTTGTGCAAGATTGCATTATGAAAGAGTTTTCATGATAATGTTATTAGCACTAAGCAAACCGAGTGAACATATTTTCCCTAGGTTATCAACACTAATTAAACCTAGCGAACATATTTGCCCACAAAATTAAACTTTCATACCACAAACTGGACAAAAACTTTCATACCTGACAATGTGTACTTCATTTTCCTCCACAGACTAGATGAAATTTTTTTTCCCTAGGTTGCCTCAAAATGTCAAGCAATGGAGGGAAGCAAGCATTGACAGCAAACTCTAGCCACAATAAGGTAATTCATTGTCAATTTATAGATTTGTAAATGTTTCCATTGTTTCTTTGAATTTTACTTTTTAGTTTTTTATTTCTAAATTTAAAAGAAGAAATATAATTTAAAATATATATATATAGGGACATGAGACTGACAAAGATAAAGAGGAATTGGCTTCCATATTGGGGGTAGAGGTAGTGAACAAATTGGTTAATGTGGACTGGACAACACTTGCCAAATACATAGAAAAACAATCTATTAACGCCTCTCAAACATTGTAAACAAATCAATTATGTCAAAGGGAATCAATTGATTACCCAACCAGTCCTGGATCAAGTAGAAGATCCAAGAGGAAATTAGTGACAGTAAACTCTAAGAATGTGGAACAGGGAGAAAAGACTTCCACTCCTGGGACATAGAGTTCCACCATGCCATGTTATCAATCTTACATTGGTAGCTACAATATGAAGATAGAATATGAGGTGGTTTCAGGGGAAGTCTGAATGATGGATGCTGGGAAAACATTTGTGAATAGGTTGAAGAATCATTCCTTCAATAGTTCAAAGACCATCTACATTTTCCATTCTCAAAGATACCCATGCACTTCAAAAAAGCAGTTATCCATGACATGGAGACTAATTTTGGCATAGCTTGGTTTGTAAAGAAGGTAAAGCTATGAATGTCTCAAAACTACAAGAGATTTCGATGCAACCAAACAAAGAAGATAAAAAGAATCCCTCCCGAGCTAAGGCGGAAAAAAAGTCCAATTGATGTAAGTGTGAAAGTATGGAGAGAGCTTGTAAAAGCATATGAGAATTTTGATGCACGGAGGAAGTTCGGTGAGGAGAGTATGCAGGTATTTGAATTTTCTCATAAGATTATATGAAATTTATTAAACAATATTTAAATTTTATTTGTGCATAGTTAAATTGAATTAGTATATGTTTTAGGACAAGGCCTCCAAGTCTAGGCTTGAAAAACTTTGTGCCACGCATCGCAGTGGCCAGAAAGGTTTACAAGCCTTGATCTATACATTTGTAAGTATATTTAATATGCTAAATGATATATATATTTTTTCATTGGAAAAATTAAATGATTGCATATTAATTAGTTTAACTAGTCCATGTACCATGTTTTGACAAGAGGAGAAATATGGTTGCCATCCAAAGCAATTTGAAAAGAATATGTTACAAAACAAAAAGTGGAACGATTTTGTAATTTAGATGGAGAACAAGGTATCAATAGTTGAGTTTCAATAACTTAGATGGATATTGTTGTGTTAATATGTCAATTTGCATCTCTTGTGTTGAGTTGTTTATTGATGCATAGGATGAGTAAATAGAGTTCAAATATTATGATTACAAGATGACCATTTATGTACATGAATAAATAGTAGAAGGATGTAGATGAACTCAATTCATTTGACTTTATGCCTCTTGGAAGACATTCCTCTTGAATCTCTACTATCATGTGCCTGATACTTCCCTATAGATTTTACCTTTTGCTTCCACCTTTCCTCTTCATTGTGAGACTCGTCTCCTTTTTCCTTATATGCATTTTTGGATTCGGCTTCTAATTCATCCCATGTTTTACCTTCCTCCTCTTCAAAATTTTCTTCTTCTTCTTCATCCTCCTCTGATTCCACAAGAGATTCATCTTCTAAACCTTCCTCGTCTAATTTTGATTCCTCTTCTACATCAAACGGTTCATATCCTTGATATGACTCTTCTAAATTATCAGAATCAGAATCACTAGCTTCCATATTCAAAAATTCCCAACCAACACATAAATTTATCTGGATCATTAGTAATACTCTTCAAAAATTTCCACCAATTCAAGTTCATTCTTCTTTCATAATACTTTATCCATGGAGTTCAGCCATTCCTTGATGCCATCAAGCAAAGATTGAGGAATGGTGTACATTCAGAGTACATCCCGCTTGAACTCTTTGAAAACAATAGCCATATCAAATGCCTTTTTCCCAACTCCTATTCTCTCAAGGTTAACAATCTCAATCTCACTAATAGGGATTACTAAGAAAGGTAATTCCACCAAATCTACCAAACAGTTTACCATAGGAACAATAAAAACAAAGGCTTTGAAATGAACTCCATGAAAACCAAGATCTATAAATGGTATATCAAACTCTAGTTCAAAATATTTTAGATGAGGTTGCTCCCATATAAGCTCTCTTACTCGCTTGACAAATCCTTGAAACTCTCTATTGATTTTATTTTTCATGTCCCTCTCTTGTTGTCCTTCCTCAATTTCATCAGGATCATACATTGACCTTCTTTCCCCTCCTAAAGTTTGGACCACATCCATTACCTCCACATAAAAATTGGCATCCTTGGTCTTCTTGGTTCCCACACCATGATATGGTTATGCAAATGAAAATGAAGCAAAGTAATCATCTCCTTCTCCGCTAGATGGAAGAATGCATGCTTAATGTTTCGATACATGATATCAACTCTCTCTTCTACTCTCATGGTTGAATACCAAAATATAGTATGGTGGGTCTCCAGAGTTCCAGTCATCTTTCTTCCTCTTCCACCAAATGCTGGCCTGATCCACATGTCTGCTAGCCTAATTAGCTTTGCTTTTTAAATCTGAAGTTTCTCCTGAGTCACTAATGTAGCTCTCTCTACCTTTTCAAACTCTTTCATTGCTACAGATCATCTCTGGGATTTAATCATTTGTACCACATGGTTGATGTGCTTTGAATCCTTGCATCTACAAGAAATTTCCTTAACATAAATACTACTAGGGAATTTCAATGTTTCCATTGTAGTTGGCATTAAAGTTGGTACCTCCAACATTAATGAAAATTATCCTTATATAATAATTCCCTCCATCTTGTTGGCTTGTAACACTCTTGATGGTGGCTACATGAAATCTGATTATGATTCCTCTTCTACATCAGAGGGTTCGTATCCTTGATCTGACTCTTTTGAATTATCAAAATCCGAATCACTAGTTTCCATATTCAAAAATTCCCAACCAACATCTTCAATAAATTTATTTGGATCATCTCTAATACTCTTCAAAATTGGCCGCCAATTCAAGTTCATTATGCTTTCATAATACTTTATATCCATGGAGTTCAGCCATTCCTTGATGCCATCAAGAAAAGATTGAGGAATGGAATCAATGCAGAGTACATCCCGCTTGAACTCTTTGAAAACAATAGCCATATCAAATGCTTTTTTCCTAACTCCTACTCTATCAAGGTTAATAATCTCAATCTCACTAATAATGATTACTAAGAAAGGTAATTCCACCAACTCTACCAAACATTTTATCGTAGGAACAATAAAAGCAGAGGATTTGAAAGGAACTCCATGAAAACGAAGCTCTCTAAATGGTATATCAAACTCTAGTTCAAAATATTTTAGATGAGGTTGCTCCCATATAAGCTCTCTTACTCACTTGACAAATCCTTGAAACTCTCTATTGATTTTATTTTTCCTATCCCTCTCTCGTTGTTCTTCCTCAATTTCATCAAGATCATACATTGACCATCTTGCCCCTCCTAAAGTCTGGACCACATCCATTACCTCCACATAAAACTTTACATCCTTGGTCTTCTTGGTTCCCATGCCCTTATATGGTTATGCAAATGAAAATGAAGCAAAGTAATCATCTCCTTCTCTGCTGGCTGGAAGAATGCATGCTTAATGTTTTGATACATGATATCAGCTCTCTCTTCTGCTCTCATGGTTGAATACCGAAATCCAGTATGGTGGGCCTCTAGAGTTCCAATCATCTTTCTTCCTCTTCCACCAAATTTTTTCTTGATCCACACGTCTGCTAGCCTAATTGGATTTTTTTTTGAAAGCTGAAGTTTCTCCTAAGTCACCAATGTAGCTCTATCTGCCTTTTTAGATTCTTTCATTTCTATAGATCGTCTCTGGGATTTAATCATCTGTACCACATGGTTGATGTGCTTTGAATCCTTTCATCTAAAGGAAATTTCCTTAACATAAATACTACTAGGGAATTTCAATGTTGCCATTGTAGTTGGAATTAAAGCTGGTACCTGCAACATTAATGAAAATTATCCTTATATAAGAATTCCCTTCATCTTGTTGGCTTGTAACACTCTTGATGGTGGCTACATGAAATCTAAATATGATTCCTCTTCTACATCAAAGGGTTCATATCCTTGATCTGACTCTTCTGAATTATCAAAATTAGAATCACTAGCTTCCAAATTCAAAAATTCCCAAACACCATCTTCAAAATATCTATCCAGATCATCAGTAATACTTTTCAAAATTGGCCGTCAGTTCAAGTTCATTCTTCTTTCATAATACTTTATATCCATGGAGTTCAACCATTCATTGATGTCATCAAGTGAAGATTGAGGAATGGCATCAATGCGGAGTACATCTTGCTTGAAGTATTTGAAAGTAATAGCCATATCAAATGCCTTTTTCCCAAGTCATACTCTCTCAAGGTTAACAATCTCAATCTCACTAATAGCGATTACTAAGAAAGGTAATTCCACCAACTCTACCAAAAAATTTACCGTAGGAACAATAAAAGTAGAGGCTTTGAAAGGAACTCCATGAAAACCAAGCTCTCTAAATGGTATATCAAACTCTAGTTCAAAATATTTTAGATGAGGCTACTCCCATATAAGCTCTCTTACTTGCTTGAAAAATCCTTGAAACTGTCTATTGATTTTATTGTTCTTGTCCCTCTCTCGTTGTTCTTCCTCAATTTCATCAGGATCATACATTGACCTTCTTTCCCCTCCTAAAGTTTGGACCACATCCATTACCTCCACATAAAACTTGACATCCTTGGTCTTCTTGGTTCCCATGCTTTGATATGGTTATGCAAATGAAAATGAAGCAAAGTAATCATCTCCTTCTTCGCTGGCTAGAAGAATGCATGCTTAATGTTTTGATACATGATATCAGCTCTCTCTCTTCTTCTCTCATGGTTGAATACCGAAATCCAGTATGGTGGGCCTCCAGAGTTCCAGTCATTTTTCTTCCTCTTCCACCAAATGTTGGCCTGATCCACACGTCTTCCAACCTAATTGGCTTTGTTTTTGAAACCTGAAGTTTCTTCTGAGTCACCAATGTAGCTCTCTCTGCCTTTTCAGACTCTTTCATTGCTACAAATTGTCTCTGGGATTTAATCATCTGTACCGCATGGTTTATGTGCTTTGAATCCTTGCATCTAAAGGAAATTTCCTTAACATAAATATGCTAGGGAATTTCAATGTTGTCGTTGTAGTTGGCATTAAAGTTGGTACCTGAAACATTGAAAATTATCCTTATATAAGAATTCCCTCCATCTTGTTGGCTTGTAACACTCTTGATGGTGGCTACATGAAATCTGATTCTGATTCCTCTTCTACATCAGAGAGTTCATATCCTTGATTTGACTCTTCTGAATTATCATAATTAGAATCATTAGCTTCCATATTCAAAAATTCCCAACCACCATCTTCAAAAAATTTATCTGGATCATCAGTAATACTCTTCAAAATTTGTCACCAAAGTTCATTATGCTTTCATAATACTTTATATCCATGGAGTTTAGCCATTCCTTGATGCCATCAAGTGAAGATTGAGGAATGGTGTCAATGCGGAGTACATATCGCTTGAAGTCTTTGAAAATAATAGCCATATCAAATGCCTTTTGCCCAAGTCATACTCTCTCAAGGTTAACAATCTCAATCTCAAGTATTAGCTAGGTAATTTGAAATTTTATTATGGTATGTGCACTTTGATATGATGTAATATGATTATGGTTTCATCTCATATGTTGTAATATTAGATATATAACAGAAAAATAAATTATTGCATGAAATAAATTTTCATTCTAAATTTTTTTTTAGAACACGAGTCTTCCAGAAGATCAAGATGATCCTCAACATGATATAGATCCACAAAATATTGGATCAACAGACAGTACAGATCACATGGAAGAGGATGATGCGGAAGACACTGAGGCCGATGACAATGATGATGACGACGACGACGATGATGATGATGATCATGATGGTGATGATGATGATGATGAGACAGTTGATGGTAGTAACCATTGACATTCATGATCATATAGACTACATCATGGATCATTGGTGATATATCGTTATGATGACTCTTTTCATGGTTACTATCATATGTATCATTTTCAATATCATCTTGACTTGTATCAATTTGAGTTACATAATTATCAATTTTATTCATATCATTTGTACATGTATCATTTTCACTTATGCCGACTATTGGACATGTATCATTTTGACATGTTTTGATGTACTGGCATATTTGAATTTCACTTTTTTTGTTATATATGATGATGATCTTATCAGATTGACTTGTAAATTTATATATATTAAAAGCAATCGATGATTTTGGATGGATATTTATTACGTATGATGATTTTAATTTACTTTTCAAATTCAATTAAATTATAGATATTTGACTCACTTGTTTTAATTATAGATGATGATCATGTTACAATAATAGTTCAGTGTGATGAAAGGTAAAATTAATGCTTGGCACCTCTAGAACGTAATTGAAAGTTTTGTAGTGAGCCACATTAAAAGAGGTGGTAATGTGGAAGCGAATGTCTTATCTAAATGGGCTTTAAATTTTGGTGAAACGGGGGAATTTAGGTTGGAGGATTTTAGAGGTGTTAAGTTAGCGGACAACGCCTTAAATGAACAAGGTGGTGAAGCGAGTGAAGTAGGTTTGACATGACAAGTGAAGGCAGGGGTGGTAGGCGGTGGTGAAGTAGTACTTCATTAATAGAAAGTGTGGGCAATCCAAGATGGTGTTAAATGCAAGCCCTCAATTAAGATGTGTTAATTGCATTTGGAAAGGGTCGAGAAAAACTCTGCAAAAAACTTTGGTGGTGGTGGCGCTAGTTGTCAGGAGAAATGGAAGCCAATTTCACCTTCTGGTCATGAAGATCTTTGGGCCCGTTTTATGGAGAGGCGTCCAGAAAATGACTAGATGACCTTTTCCTTGTTGACGATGAGCGGCTAGTGCAGTGTGCAAAAATGATTTGTGGCAGGGATTTCGGCTCTCTAAAAAATAGATGCCAAACCAAAATGGACATTTACTCCATAATTGTGGCGTGGGGCTTGTATTTAGGTGAACTAGTGGAAATGGTGAGGATGGTGATGCAAAAAATTATGCATGAAGATTTTCTGGTAAGCTGATTGACAGGACTGTGTCGGTCATGTACATAGATGTGGGAGGCATCAACATTCCTAACTGTCTCTCATGGTCTACGAGAGTGGCCCCTTGTATAATATTAGGTTTTATGGAAGGGAACACACTTCAGTTAGACTAGAGAGAATAGCCTAGATTTCTATGCATGTTCGATCCTTTCCCACCATATGTTTTATTTTGCTAATAACCTAAGCAACTCTATCCAACTTTGAGTCCTTTTCCAGGTGATTCTCTAAGTCACCCAACCATTTGCTAAGGGTAGAGATATATTCTAAAGGAATGTAAACAACCTCGTTCTCATCTACCAACGATGGTGCAGGAGATGTAGGAGGAGTGGGGATGTGGTTGATCTCATCGGAGAACCCTACCTCGCCACTAGATAACTGCTCCTGGGTAGCAAGACTGAAGGTAGATCTCACAAAAAGGCTTGTAGAGAAACCAAATGTGACCTTCATCCTCTCCATCAGAAGGTGTCACACACTTCTCCTAACAACATACCCGAAATTCATGGACTGGGTTGTGATGCTCATAAACCTTCACTACACTCACGCTTACGACAATTACAAGGTACAAGGGAAAAGTCTCTACACCAATGAATAGGAAGACGTTGTTTCATGTCGGGTTCACCAAAATATAAGAGAGGGGGACCAACCATGTCAAGGCTCTAGGTCATGGAGAGCCGAGAGTGGAGGGCTGCCCTAACTTACCTAACTCTAAAGGTATGTTTTGAGACAAGGATCGAGAATGATGAGGACTATAATGCACTTCAATCACCTTATAGATCTTAAACTTAGGTTTGGGATAGGTGAGCTAGTTTTTGGAGTTAGTATTGTGCCTCAGAAAACTCTATGTCTAAGGATGGCATCATAGTTCTAGGATGACAACACAACACATTAACATCTCTCAGGCACACGAACATCTGTACAGTCAAAAAATAGTGAACAAAATACAAACTTCCTAAAAACTAACTAATAGCCTAGCTGATGAGTCTAGATGGTAAAAATAAAATAAGAAAGTATAGGAAATAGAGACTAAAGTGATAAAACAAGTAAATGAGAACTAGGGTGACAAAGATGATCTCACAAAAGTGTTTATTCACTAGCTAGCTCCACATGTAATTTCACCTACACACAAGCAAGAAGAGGAAAATTATTGGGGTTGTATAGGGGTCTACCTCAGTCAGACCCCCGTTTTGGTGTTTCCACCTCCACGAAAATCCAAATAACAACGAGATAGAAATATGTGATAAAGAGGGAAAGAAAGTAGAAGTTGCAATAAACACTACAAAACAGTAAAATGCTACTCAACCAAATCACAAAGGAGAGGAGCGAAATGTTACCACCTCCACCCAAAAGCTCACTAGCTAATGGATGAGAATGCGGACTTGGAAAGGTCACCACAACCTCAACTGTGATGAAGGGAGGTCTCGCAAGACTCCAAGCCCACGCTGCTATGGATTTCTTCACACTTGCTATGTGGAGTTGATGGAGTGTTGAAATGCTACTTGAGAGTGAAGAGAATGATGGAAATTCTAAGAGATGGCTTGAGAATGTGTATAGAAAATGCCAAGAGAGATTGTGAAGAGATGGAATGAATTAAAGAAGAGTGTTCTTGAAGGTGGGATGGGAGAATCTTCCATTTTTGAGGTCGGTTGGTCGAAGAGGGATGCTACAATTCGACTCCAACTGAATGTGTAATGCCTCTTCCAACTTCAAATGCAGGAATCCGTCAGGGTTGGTAGCGCGCCACGCACGTGTCCCCAACAAAAATTTTCTCACCAACACAATAGACAAATACCAAGTGGAAGGAAGGTAGTTGGGTGATGTGGAATTTATCCTTTGGATTTGATTTTCTAAGGTGCGGATGTGTAAAAGGGGAATTTGTGTAAGGGGTGCAAATTTGCTCCTATACACTCTGAAACTTGTAAAATTTAACCATGATAAAGCTTAGATCAAATTTCACATTCAATTTCTCTAGAGGTTCTTTAGAATTTTCATTATTTTTAGATTTAGAGTCTTTAACGTTTTCAATATTTTCAAAAGGTATTGTTTGTTCCAAATGCCATTGATTATAATTGAAGCTCTCTCATCTTGCCACTATAGATTCTATAATGCCCCGTCTTAATAACCTAAAGAATGTTGCAATTGTGTATAAAGGTGTAATAAATTTTTTTTTAAAGTATTAATATTAAGTTAATTAGTTTGCATACATTCATTAAGTTACGCGACGTTACACTACTTGAGTTTCCATAGATGACTTTAGTATTTCGCATTGCACATATTAATTAACATAAACATTAAAGATAAACATTGCATGACATTTTAATACCATTCAAGATAACATAAAGTACAATCATGTTTCTTATATTGCATTTGATAAGACATTACAATACTCATTCATCTGATGAGGTGGATCAAATAATATTTACAATTTACATTTATACAAATTCACCTCATAAACAATTGAGGGATGTTTTACAATACAATTTTTACAATAATGCAATAAAGAAAGTACATCTATATTCAAGTACAATCTCTCCATCCACGAAGCTCTCATTGCCATGATCATAAACTGGGGACCCAACAGAGTAAGGTGCACGTTCCACCCAACCATGTGGTACCCGTAGGTCCCCCCCCGTGCTAGGAGATAGTAATATGGTTACCTAGACATAATCTACTAACCCTAGACACAAGTACATAACTACTAATGGTTACATTGCTTCCAGATTTTAGACAATTGAATAAACAACATACACAAGGTTAACTGTTATTTTAGGTGGAGTGTCATCACAATATTGCAAAGGTTACCCTGGTGTTTCTTCCTAGGTTCCAGCCCCCAACTTAGGTTACCCTTGTAACCTCTTATGAAACCCGGCCCCATTGCAAGCTATTGCGGAATCGAATGTCTTTTGAAGAAACAAGACATTGATTTGTCATTCCAGGCCTTCTCAACTTATACTCAAGACTGAACTAGCTCAAGATTCCATAAGTGAGGCATAATACTCTTGTTAAGAATTTTAATCTAACTACTGTGTTATTTAGTTATCACTAACTTACTAACTCTTTGTAAGTTACCCTGACACCACTTTGTGTGTCGACCCTCACAAAAAGCCACTCCCCTAAACATAACAAAGGAATCTAAGTTTTCCTGACTAAGGAAACAAGGTGTACATACATACAACATACAATTTTACACTTTTCATAATGAACATCAATAACTATGTTCAGAAAATCAGGTATTTAAACACCATACTAATTTCATGTACACATCCTTAGCCAACACAAGAATTTAACTTAACAATACCAATTCCCACATTTAACAATTTGTCTGGAAGACTTGTACATCTATGACAATTCCCAATTTGCCCAACAAGAATTACAAAATAAGGCAAATAGAAAATAAATGTCTACTATTCGGATTTACTAAATCCATTCATTCAATAAAATCAACAAGAATTATAGCAACTTAAATACAATTCTTTTCTCAAACAATAAAGGAAATATCATTAAATTCTAATTTTAACTTTCACAACTACACTTATCAATGTCTATCAAATTTCCTTTGACATCTTTTCTATTATAAATCCAACTGATGTTGTTCCTATCCTATATATTTATACACAACCAAATTTTATTCCATTGCAAAAATAAATGTGAGTTAAACAATTTATTAAATAATATAAATAATACATATATATAAACATATATTTATATATATATATACATATACTCACACAGACATATATATATATTTATATATAAAATATTATTAAATATAATGTAAACCCTAAATCGAAATCTCATGTTTGAAATATTGCATGTTCTGTATTTCCGTTTTACACAATATACAGTCGCACATTTTAAAGTCTCGGCTATTTTTACAAAGGACACAGCCCGCGGGTGTGTATACAACCCTCCCTGTATGGGGAGGCGGCTATGAGACAGTCGTCGCTGCCTATGAGGGCAGCGTCGGCTGCCTCCACAACCGTCACCCCATATGGGGGCGGCTATGGGGTAGCCCACGACCCCCTTTCACATAACAGTGTTTCCACATTAAAATATATTCCAAATAACTTTAAGTCTAAAAATATGTGAATTTCAAATTCACACAAACAGAATTTAATCTGAATTAAATACTTATGCGCTAGTACAACAATTCCACAAATAAAATTCATATATTTATAATAAACAACTTTCACAATCCAATTAATATATGAGGTTAATACATAAACAAATATATATATATATGTATTTAACAAATTCAAATAGGGTTATTCAACAGAAAATAAAGAAATTCTTCAGGGTTACAGTAGGGAAATCGGGAAAATTGTAGAATTTTAATCGGGGTTTTCAAAGAAACACACACAGTAAATTTTCATTTGATTTCAAAATTTACTTTCCCATTTAAATAATAATTTCCCTTCACTAATTTTAATTCAACAGAGAAGAAAGTTTTCAAAAAGAAAATCTACAAAGGTTTTTTTTTAAAGAAATCTATAAACCCTTACAAAAAATTAACAGTAAATGGTTTTCCATGAAATACAGAGGTTTTAATAACAAGTAACTTTCTTTTCTCAAACATTTCTTTTAAAAACAACAATTAAATAAAACCACAAGTAGAATACATGTTTTATCCTTTGCTTCAGAAGACTATCTGGTGATGAGAGCCTCTGTTGCCTCTGTTGCCTGTAGCCTTCCAAAACTCTTTCCGTACAGCAAATCCCAAACCAAAATACAAATAAAAGATCTTCCACAAATATTCAATAGAACCAAATAACACAAACCAAATTTTTACCAATATTTTTAGCAGAGCCTTGATATTTTCTCGTAAGGAAAAGAATAATCCTCTGTGTTTTCCCAGATCCAGAATAATATCCGTCAAATCCCTCAACCAAAAATCATAAATGCAACTGGCACAAATGTCGAGAAGTGCAAAATATGTTTTAACCACTTCTCGAAAATCTTGCCTCTCAAGATTTGCATGGATTTTATTTTATTTAAAATTTAAATTTTAAATTTTCAAATTTTCAAATGCAAAATCTATTTAATAATTAAAATACCATTTCCAATAATAATTAATTTTAAAATTGAATCTATTCCCACATTTAAAACAATTTAGAATTTAATTAATTAAATTATTTAATTAAATAAATTTAATCTTTTAAGAACAAACCATTTAACCAAACAAACTAACTAATTAATTAAATAACATGCAAAACTAATTTCTTCAACATTTAAAAATTAATTTAAATAAGAGTAAATTAAAACATAATAAACTATTATTAAAATTGACATTTTTCCTTTCAAGCAATTAAACCAAACAGAAAATACAAGACAACCTATGACTCTGAACTAAAACAGACAATGTACTATGACCGAGTTATAGACTAGACTAGGATGAACCAAACTACTACCTCCCAATCAACATATCCATTGAGTCTTGACACGCTCAGACCTGAGTAACATGGTGGAGTCGATGTCATGTATGTGCAATCCTGCAACCAAGCAAAAACATGCATATATATATATATAAACTATTGTACAGGCACACCGTGTGGAGAAAATCACGGACATCACAGGGCACTCGCAAGCGAGTGATGCAATTCCGTTCTCCACACCAAAGCACGTCACATAAGATTGATGAATAAAATAACAGTTAGTCCATCATAAACATACATATAGCAATAATTGACTGAAGGAAAACATCTATGCTATATCAAAGCATAACAAAAATCAAATATCGCAATACAATGTATCATCATGTCACAGAGTAAATCCACTGTCGCTCAAAACCAGTGATCAAAATATCCAAACAAAGTACCAAAGTCTAACAGTGTGAAAACATACAGCAGAAAACATAAGCGTAAATGGAGGGGTACTACATCCTCCCCCCTAGGATCAGGCTTGCTCCTGAAAGCCTGCGAACAGATAGGGATAAAGTTCCCTCATGTGTGTCACATCCTCCCAAGTAGCAGAAGCCTCATGGCTAGGATCCCATTGGACCCTCACCTGATCAACATCTCAACCCCTGAGACTGAGCATCTAGCACTGCAGAATGGCCACAGGCTCCAAAGCCAGCTACCTGTCCTCTACCCGTAACGCATTCCAATCAAGTACATGAGAAATGTTGGGATGATATGGTCTAAGAACCGATACATGAAAAACATCATGAATACGTGACAAACTGGGTGGTAAGGCGAGTCGATACACCACAGGACCAATTCTCTCTAAGATCTCAAATGGCCCAACAAAACGAGGCGCAAGCTTAGAGCCTTTTCCATAACAGATTGGACTCTTCCACAGTCGCACTCGAAGAAACACTCTATCACCAACAGCAAACTGTCGATCTATCCTATGCCCATCAGCATACTTCTTTTGCCTATCCTGTGCTGCTATCAAATGTTCTCTAATACGGTCAACTTGTTGCTCCATGTCTCGAAGCATCTCAGGTCCAAGTAACACTCTATCCTCAAGTCGATCCCAACTCAAAGGGGTTCGACAAGGACGACCGTATAATGCCTAAAATGGTGGCATACCTATGGAACTCTGATATCCGTTATTGTAAGCAAATTCTACTAAGTACAGATAATCCTCCCAACGTGATTGTTGGTCCATTACATACATCCTAAGCATATCCTCTATTATTTGATTCACTCTCTCTGTTTGTCCATCGGTTTGAGGATGATACGCTTAACTAAAGTTCAATTGTGTACCTAAGCATGTTGTAATGAAGTCCATAGGGCTGAAGTAAATACAAGATCTCTATCTGAAATAATCCTACGATGAATCCCATGCAATCTAACTATGTTCTCCATAAATATCCTAGCTACGGATGAAGCATTGTAAGATGATCGTACTGGTGAAAAATGAGCTACTTTAGTCAATCGATCAACAGTTACCATAATGGAATCATGTCGACGTGATGACGTAGGTAACCCTACAATAAAGTCAACGGATATAATGTCCCATTTCCATTTAGGAATGAGATGTGGCTGTAATAATCCAGCGGGATGTTGATGCTCAGCTTTGACTCACTGGCATTCAAGACATCTCGATACATAATCAGCAATATCACGTTTCATGCCAAGCAAGAAATACAATTGCCGAAGATCGGCATGCATTTTCTTAACACCTGGATGAGCTGAGTACGAAGCTCGATGAGCTTCTGTCATAATTAATGTACGAAGACCCTCAAAATGTGGTACATAAATATGACCTAGATGCTGTAATATACCATCTGGTTCAAGGACATATCCTGTAAATCGACCTCTTAAAGGTCTACCAGATTCAATCTCCGACCTCACCTCCTGATATAATCTATCAGTAGGAAGTGCTGCTAATATTTGACCTCTCAAATCTACTTCAAGAGTAGTAGCAGAGATCTCATGTCGACGTCGACTAAGAGCGTCAGCCACTATGTTCTCTTTTCCTTGGACATATTTTACTTCAAAATCATACTCACACAAGAACTCCATCCACCGTCTCTGCCTAGCATTCAAATTAGGTTGCGTAAAAATGTATTGTAAACTACGGTGATCAGTATGAAGTTTGAAACAATGACCTAATAAGAAATTCCTCCAACGAACTAATGCATGCACTACCGCAACAAGTTCTAAATCATGAGTAGGATAGTTTAATTCGTGATCCTTGAGTTTGTGAGACTCATAATAAATCACATGCCCATCTTGCATCAGAACTGCTACCAAACCCTCTAAGGATGCATCCGTGCATACCACAAAATCCTTAGTAGGATCAGGAACAATCAATATAGGCGCATTAGTCAACTTTTCTTTAAGTGTCTGAAAAGCCAATTGACACTACTCTGTCCAAACAAACTTCTTCCCCTTTCACTGAAGAGAAGTAATAGGATGACCGATTCTAGAAAATCCCTCAAAAAACTGCCTATAGTAACCAGCTAGACCCATAAAACTACACACTTCACCTACATTAGTAGGTTCGGGCCAATCTACAATAGCTTGAATCTTTGAAGGATCCACAGCAATACCTTTTCCCGAAATCACATGTCCAAGGTATTTTACCTCAGTTTGAAAGAAGTCACACTTCTTCAGGTTCGCATACAATTGATTTTCCCTTAAACATTGCAATACTTGTCTCAAGTGTTCTTCATGTTCCTTCATGTTTCTCGAATAGATCAAAATATCATTGAGAAATACAAGGACAAAGCAATCAAGGTAAGTACGAAATACACCATTCATTAAACTCATAAATACTGATGGTGCATTCGTTAACCCAAATGGTACTACTGTGAATTCGTAGTGCCCATAACGAGTTCGAAATGTAGTTTTATGAATGTCTGCTTCAACAATTCGCAATTGATGATAACCAAATTTCAAATCAATTTTAGAGAACACATTAGCTCCCTTAATTTGATCAAAAAGATCATCGATTCTAGGTAAAGGATAACGATTCTTAATCGTAACCTTGTTCAATTGACGATAATCTATACACAATCTAAGTGATCCGTCCTTCTTCTTTACGAAGATGACAAGTGCTCCCCAAGGGGATACACTTGGATGAATGAAACCCTTTTCTAATAGTTCCTCTAACTAAATACGAAGTTCCTCTAACTCCTGAGTCGTCATTCTATAAGGAGCTCTAGATATAGGCTCAGCTCCTGGAACTAGATCTACTCTAAAGTCAATATCCCTCTTCGGTGGCATTCTAGGTATATCATCTGGAAACACGTCAGTGAATTCCCTAAGAATAGGATGATCATCAAGAGATACCTCTCGACTCTCACCTTCTTCCAAATCATTAACTGTTGTCGCAAACAGTTGACATCCCTGACGAAGACATCTCTTTAATTGCATAGTAGCTATCATCCGCAAAGAGATAGGTCTTTGCACACCTATGATTTCCACTTTCGCACCTAAATCATTGATGCAACTAACTGTCTTAAGTCGATAGTCAATCATAGCATGATGAGATGCTAGCCAATCCATACCTAGAACTATGTCATACGATCCTAAAGGTGTAACATGAAGATTTACTAGGGTAGTTAACGTACCAATTTTAAGTTCACAATTATGTACTAAGTTCTCTACTACTACTTTCACCCCTGAGGAAAATTCAACCTGCCACTTACCACCTTGCTTTACCACCACAAGACCACAATGGTCAACGATGGTTGGTGAAATAAAGGAGTCGGTAGCTCCGGAATCAAAAAGAATGGAAACACTAACACCATGTAACTTACCTGAAGTCTCAACCACTGTGTTCTGGTGATCGGCTTGGCGGTCATTAACTACTGCATCACCCACTGTAGGCTCTGAAGCTATAGGTCGAGGCCTAAAACTAGTAGAACCTCTCATCGGACACTGCCTAGCTATGTGTCCCTACTGTCCACACGAGTAACAACCTGTGCCTCTACCGAATCCTCTGCCACCCGAAGGTGCATTGGATTGCTAGAAACTATCCCAACCGACAGTAGACTGAGCACTCTGCGCAGGTTGATCCTACCTATTGCACTTGTTGCGCCACCAGTTGCGACCCTTTCCTGTTTGTGGACTATTACCTTGTTGTGGTTGTGGATTATTATTCTTTTGAGGTGTTCATTGTTGTTGTTGCTGCCCACCCTTTGTGGGTGTCTGTTGGTTCCTAGAGGAACCACCTGTCTATGCCTGTCCACCCCGTGGACTAAAACCTGTTGCAGGAGCACTGCTAATCTGCACTCCTATGTGACCACCTAACGCCATAACAAGGTTCTCCTCCACTATGTGAGCCTTCTCCACCACAACTTCCATAGTTTTTGGCTCAAAGACTCAGACACCACCACTAATGCAGGTGTTTAAACCCCTGATGAAGTGCTATACTAGCATAGGCTCATCATCGCCAATACCAACATACTACTTGAGTTCATAGAATCTACGTTCATATTGCTCAACAGAAAGAGCCAACTGACATAGATCATGAAACTTGTCAGCCCGACACTGCCTCCAGTGTTCCAATAGGAACCGTGCTCTAAACCTCTCCAGGAACATCTCCCAAGACACTGACCCAATATCTAAGTGGAGCTTCTGCTCCTCCAGGCACCACCAAGTAGAGGCGAATCCTCTCAGATGCATAATAGTGCATCTCACATGGGTATTGCTACCGTAAGGGTAAATGGCGAAGCATCTACCCAAATCCAGTAGCCAAATCTCTGCCTCTAAGCCACCTCCTATACCATCAAAGGTAGGAGGGCGTGCCCTCAGTAAATCCCTCATGTGTCCTGCAGTAATAGCATCCTAATGTATTGTATCATCTACTCTCCTTGGAGATCTATCTCTCTCTGACAACTTCCTACTATACATCCTGCCTAGGTCCAAGTTGAGCTAGGACCTCCTCTAATAAAAAACGTATCTGTGAACCCTCTACTCCTGACTGTTCGAGATTTTGTCACTCATTTCTCTGATCCAATTGCTCTGCCTGATCACTGTGATGAGGGTGCAAAGGGGGAGTAACCTGACGGATTGGCCCTCGGCCTCCACCTCAACCTCTACCATGACCTTTTCCACCTCACCTAGGCATGTTCCTACACATAACAATAACGAGTCTTAGATACTAATCAACCAAGGCTACCAGTTTGCAACACTACGTACTAGGTCAACGTAATGGGCTCGCGATTAACCAGAGCGTCCAGTGTTTGTAACCTTGGCTCTGATACCAATCTGTAATGCCCCATCTTAATAACCTAAAGAAAGTTGCAATTGTGTATAAAGGTGTAATAATTTTTTTTTTAAAAGTATTAATATTAAGTTAATTAGTTTGCATACATTCATTAAGTTACGCGACGTTACACTACTTGAGTTTCCATAGACGACTTTAGTATTTCGCATTGCACATATTAATTAACATAAACATTAAAGATAAACATTGCATGACATTTTAATACCATTCAAGATAACATAAAGTACAATCATGTTTCTTATATTGCATTTGATAAGACATTACAATACTCATTCATCTGATGAGGTGGATCAAATAATATTTACAATTTACATTTATACAAATTCACCTCATAAACAATTGAGGGATGTTTTACAATACAAGTTTTACAATAATGCAATAAAGAAAGTACATATGTATACAAGTACAAGCTCTCCATCCACGAAGCTCTCATTGCCATGATCATAAACTGGGGACCCAACGGAGTAAGGTGCATGTTCCACCCAACCATGTGGTACCCATAGGTCCACCCCCCGTGCTAGGAGATAGTAATATGGTTACCTAGACATAATCTACTAACCCTAGACACAAGTACATAACTACTAATGGTTACATTACTTCTAGATTTTAGATAATTGAAAATACAACATACACAAGGTTAACTGTTATTTTAGGTGGAGTGTCATCACAATATTGCAAAGGTTACCCTGGTGTTTCTTCCTAGGTTTCGGCCCCCAACTTGGGTTACCCTTGTAACCTCTTACGAAACCCAACCCCATTGCAAGCTATTGTGGAATCAAATGCCTTTTGAAGAAACAAGACATTGATTTGCCATTCCAGGCCTTCTCAACTTATACTCAAGACTGAACTAGCTCAAGAGTCCATAAGTGAGGCATAATACTCTTGTTAAGAATTTTAATCTAACTACTGTGTTATTTAGTTATCACTGACTTACTAACTCTTTGTAAGTTACCTCGACACCACTTTGTGTGTCGGCCCTCACAAAAAGCCACTCCCCTAAACATAACAAAGGAATCTAAGTTTTCCTGACTAAGGAAACAAGGTGTACATACATACAACATACAATTTTACACTTTTCATAACGAACATCAATAACTATGTTCAGAAAATTAGGTATTTAAACACCATACTAATTTCGTGTACACATCCTTAGCCAGCACAATAATTTAACTTAACTATCCCAATTCCCACATTTAACAATTTGTCTGGAAGGCTTGTACATCTATGACAATTCCCAATTTGCCCAACAAGAAATTATGAAATAAGGCAAATAGAAAATAAATGTCTACTATTCGGATTTACTAAATCCATTCATTCAATAAAATCAACAAGAATTATAGAAACTTAAATACAATTCTTTTCTCAAACAATAAATGAAATATCATTAAATTCTAATTTTAACTTTCACAACTACACTTATCAATGTCTATCAAATTTCCTTTTACATCTTTTCTATTATAAATCCAACTAATGTTGTTCCTATCCTATATATTTATACACAACCAAATTTTATTCCATTGCAAAAATAAATGTGAGTTAAATAATTTATTAAATAATATAAATAATTTATTTATATATATATATATATATATATATATATATATATATATATATATATATATATATATATATATATATATATATATATATATATATATATATATATATATATATATATATATATTTATATATATATATATACATATACTACACACATATATATATATACGTATATATTTATATAAAAAATATTATTAAATATAATGTAAACCCTAAATCGAAATCTCATGTTTGAAATATTGCCTGTTCTGTATTTCTGTTTTACACAATATACAGTCGCACATTTTACAGTCTCGGCTGTGCTTACAAAGGACACAGCCTGCAGCTATGTATACAGCCCTCCTCGTATGGGGAGGCGGCTGTGAGACAATCGCCGCTGCCTGTGAGGGCAGCGTCAGCTGCCTCCACAGCCGTCGCCCCATATGGGGGCGGCTGTGGGGTAGCCCGCAGCCCCCTTTCACATAACAGTGTTTCCACATTAAAATATATTTCAAATAACTTTAAGTCTAAAAATATGTGAATTTCAAATTTGCACAAACGGAATTTAATCCGAATTAAATACTTATGCGCCAGTACAGCGATTCCACAAATAAAATTCATATATTTATAATAAAAAACTTTCACAATCCAATTAATATATGAGGTTAATACATATACAAATATATATATATATGTATATATATTTAACAAATTCAAACAGGGTTATTCAACAGAGAATAAAGAAATTCTTCAGGGTTACAGTAGGGAAATCGGGAAAACTATAGAATTTTAATCGGGGTTTTCAAAGAAACACACACAATAAATTTTCATTTGATTTCAAAATTTACTTTCCCATTTAAATAATAATTTCCCTTCACTAATTTTAATTCAACAGAGAAGAAAGTTTTCAAAAAGAAAATCTACAGAGGTTTTTTTTTAAAGAAATCTATAAAACCTTACAGAAAATTAACAGTAAATGGTTTTCTGTGAAATACAGAGGTTTTAATAACAAGTAACTTTTTTTTCTCAAACATTTCTTTTAAAAACAACAATTAAATAAAACCACAAGTAGAATACCTATTTTATCCTTTGCTTCAGAAGACTATCTGGTGATGAGAGCCTCTGTTGCCTCTGTTGCCTGTAGCCTTCCAAAACTCTTTCCGTACAGCAAATCCCAAACCATAATACAAATAAAAGATCTTCCACAAATATTCAATAGAACCAAATAACACAAACCACATTTTTACCAATATTTTTAATAGAGCCTTGATATTTTCTCGTGAGGAAAAGAATAATCCTCTGTGTTTTCCCAGATCCAGAATAATATCCATCAAATCCCTCAACCAAAAAAAATAAATGCAACTGGCACAGATGTCGAGAAGTGCAAAATATCTTTTAACCACTTCTCGGCAATCTTGCCTCTCAAGATTTGCATGGATTTTATTTTATTTAAAATTTAAAATTTAAATTTTCAAATTTTCAAATACAAAATCTATTTAATAATTAAAATACCATTTCCAATAATAATTAATTTTAAAATTGAATCTATTCCCACATTTAAAACAATTTAATTTAATTTAATTTATTTATTTAATTAAATAAATTTAATCTTTTAAGAACAAACCATTTAACCAAACAAACTAACTAATTAATTAAATAACATGCAAAACTAATTTCTTCAATATTTAAAAATTAATTTAAATAAGAGTAAATTAAAACATAATAAACTATTATTAAAATTGACATTTTTCCTTTCAAGCAATTAAACCAAACAGAAAATACAAGACAACCTATGACTCTGAACTAAAACAGACAATGTACTATGACCGGGTTATAGACTAGACTAGGATGAACCAAACTACTACCTCCCAATCAACATATCCGTTGAGTCTTGACACGCTTAAACTTGAGTAACTAGGTGGAGTTGATGTCATGTACCTGCAATCCTGTAACCAAGCAAAAACATGCATATATATATATATAAACCATTGTACAGGCACACCGTGCGGAGAAAATCATGGACATCACAGGGCACTCGCAAGCGAGTGATGCGATTCCGATCTCCACACCAAAACATGTCACATCAGACTGACGAATAAAATAACAGTTAGTCCATCATAAACATACATATAGCAATAATCAACTGAAGGAAAACATCTATGCTATATCAAAGCATAACATAAATCAAATATCGCAATACAATGTATCATCATGTCACAGAGTAAATCCACTGTCGCTCAAAACCAGTGATCAAAATATCCAAACAAAGTACCAAAGTCTAACAGTGTGAAAACATACAGCAGAAAACATAAGCGTAAATGGAGGGGTACTACAGATTCATTGTTATGAGCAATATATTTATGAATGTCTCAAAATAGTTTGTAAAGTAACAATTTAGAAGAGAAAAATTCTATAGATGAGTGCAAGATCATGATGGACCAGACAGTGGTGATGTAAAAAAACTTGATTTGAGTTAGGAAAAATCACAAAAATCAACTTTGACATTTTACTTGGGTTGGTAAAAAGTACAATTGCTATGGTAAACACCAAAGTAAAATGGATATCCATTCCTTGCATGGAACAAATATTTGTTTCATGTATTATAGTTTATTGAATATGAAAACTGAGAGGGGGGGTGAATCAGTTGTCACAGATTTTAACCTTTAATTTAATCACCAGAACTAATACTTAAAACTGCTTAAATGATTAATCATCAAGTGCCAGTGCAAAAACTCAAATCCAACACATAAACACAATAACACTAGATTTACGTGGAAAACCCAATGAGGGAAAAACTATAGTGAGGATTAGCTCACACTATAGAGAATATCAAAACCGATTACAAAAAGGATCACTATCTGAAATGAGGCTCGTTGCCTGAAATAAGGACTCTCTATCTGAAACAAATATTGACTGTCCAACAGGGCTACAACCTGGAGGGCTCACTACCACAAAGATACAAAGAAGAAAAATAAGACTTGTTACAGAGAGACTACAATCCTAATTCAACAAAGGATTCCACCATAGTCACTCAATGAACTTTCATGAATGATAGAGTTTTCCTTCTATTCACTGCATCCAAAAACTTAGCATTAAGCTTCACACTAATCTCCCACACTCACAGCACACACACACACTCTTACTAAATAGAATCAATGTCACATCAAACTGTACTTTCTCTTTTATTGTATCACTCTTCTTCTTCGCTCTTGCATCTGCACTTCATCATTAACTCATCTTCCATTTATACCATCTTAAAATTTGAAACATAGCCAAATTCGGCTATCCACATCTAAATTCAAATTAGCTCGGTGCCAAAACATCCTAGGGTGGAATTAGAATAAGGGTGACCAAAACACATGCTTCAAGGGACCTATAAAGATCCAACATGCTTCATCATTCTCGAAAGTAGTATTTCACACAAGGTCAGGTAATCTAGTGTAAAACACATAGAATCATTAAGCACGAATCTTCCAAACACTAGAATTATCTTCAATAGAACCAGGGAAACACAATTCTAGAACTGCAAGTCACAAGACTTCATCAAAGAGAAATCTAGATGAACACCATTTCACCCGGACCTCAACCAGAAACATAACATAGATAACATCTTCATTGAAACATTTGAATCATTAGTACATTTGTTTAAACTAAATTTTAATACCACATTATTCTTTATATTTTACTCAAAAAATTCCTTTATATCTTATTTCTTGAAAATAGTTCATTTACAAGGAATCACCCACCATCCTAGTCTTGGTCAAACAATCACAATTTTGTATTTCCATACTAATAATTAAATAGCTTATGTCAATCATTTATTTTGAGTTTAAATAATCTATAGTCCTTAGCATTACTCATAGCATTTATTTGAATCATCAACATTCTAACACATTATAAAGTACAAGCACTAACAATCTCATAGATAATCAATCCATGAAAGGGTTATGCAAAGTTTACTTAACAAAATGACTACATTGAAACATAAGTTCAAGTAGAGAAGAATAAATCCATGACTCCACTATGGTTGATAACACCAACACATCCACAAGATTACACCATGGATCTACTTAATTTAACCCATAATAGATCACATGCAAAGGAATACAAAAT
This sequence comes from Sequoia sempervirens, assembly GCA_007258455.2. Taxonomy (NCBI): domain Eukaryota; kingdom Viridiplantae; phylum Streptophyta; class Pinopsida; order Cupressales; family Cupressaceae; genus Sequoia; species Sequoia sempervirens. The sequence goes on from VDFB02083053.1 coordinate 55,453, forward strand.
TATTAATAGTCACACAAGGGTTGGCCTTATAGAAAATGAACAAACATTGAGAGCACACTCACTAAGCCACAAGAGCAAAGCCATCAATATGGAGAAATGCAGTGCATTTCTCAGACCAGTCTGGACAACCAACAACATTGCAAAAAATTAGTAATTCATAGAGATCTCCTATAGGTGAATGGAAAATATAGGAGTGCAACATCCATAGAAAATTGACATTAAATACCAAACCACAAGATCAAATCATCAAAAGTGGAAGAATGTGGAGAATTCTCCTAGACAGACTTCACTGCAACTTTTTGAACCAAAAACATTTAAAGAACTTGTGTAGGCCCGAACTTCCTTTTAGCAACACATACTTAAGAAAGAACATTAGAAGAGAGAATAAGACATATTGTATACCTTTAACAACATCTCTCCACTATCATTCATGCTTCTAATCCTCATCTGAATATACCATTATGAAATCAACTCTAGCTAATAGTAATAATGCATTATATGAACTTTAACAACTCTTCTTTGATAAGGAATTCCATCCAACCATGAACTTCATCACCAATGATAGCCAAACTAAATATAACAATGATAACCAATAGTAAGGACTAAAAACCTACTTCTCAAGTGTTGACATCAATTAGACAACCAACAATCAGTGTTGAAATCAATGAAAACTATTTCCAAAAAGCTCCTTAGTGCTGACATCAATGAAAACAACTTCCAAAACCCCTTCCTTGTATCAATTTTTGGTTGATGGCACTTAGTTTCTCTATATTGTCAATGCAAAAGGATTGTAGATAGAATTTTCTCAAACTTTATTTTGAACAAGTACCTATACTGGTTTAAACCTCTATAATCTTTAGACTCAATAAATTTCCCCAAGTTCAAGGATACAAAGTTATTTTGGTTCTATATCTTTATATGTTCACATTATTTTAATAATTTAGTCTATTCTTGAATGTTCCACATTAGAGCGATTATCTTCTATTCAATACTTTTCTTCCAAAATTTATATTTTTTATCATTAGCATGAGTTATAATCTACTCAAAAACCAACTTTTCCACTCCTAAATATCTCTTCTCCTTCAAGTTCTTGTTCACTTTGATCTAGTTAGTCTCTTGAGATTTCAAATCCATAATATCATTATCTATTTTCTTCTTCCTATCTTTTATGTTAAATATCAATATTTTTAACTTCTTCAATTAATTTTATAACTTTGTTCATCAAATTGTCCCATAGTGTTTATGCTTCTAAACCTTTTTAATAACCATTTTCCCACTCATATAACTTGGATCAAAGGAAGAGTCTATTTGACCTACTAGTTGAGTAGAAGTATCAATGATATATTTCAAATAGGAAGTCAAAATATTTACTCGATGTTTAAGCTCCATTTTTGAATTCTTTTCTTTCTCAAATTTCTCCACCAATCTCTTTGTAGAAACCTAAAAATTATGCACATCACTCTCCCAAGAAGAAGGTCCTAAATTCACCTTGGTGATAGTAAAATCCTACACAATTGCTTCACTGGCATTATTTTGGGCATAGGGGTGAGAAAATTTTAACATACGATCCATCGAAGGTGGTGTCAATTATCAACCTTATTTTTAACTTCTTGGATTGAGGGGTCCACTATAGAAATCTTAAAATAATATCATCATCTAGAAGAATCAATTCCACAACCTTCTTCTTTTCAATGGTATTTTTTTGCAACTAGGAAGTTACAGTGGTAGGACGATAATTAGGAGTAAAATGCAAAGATCTCTTGATGAGAGGTGTATCAAAGTTTGATAACTCTAGAGATAAAAGAGGAGATAGATTATGAGTAGAATGTGGAAATTATAGTAGAATACTTTCTCAAGAATCAAATGATGATGCTTCCACAACCTCTTCCTCTGCCTTCTCCATTATTTCCTTCTCTTTCCTCTTATCCTTTGTGACATCTCCAAAAGTATTTTTTGGTCTTCATTTAGGTGGTCATCCCCATATGCTTCCCCAACTACATGTGATATTGTTTCCATAAAAGTAGTGTGAGAAGGAGTAGATTGTACCTAACTTGATTCTCCTTTTTCTATACCATTTGTTGTTCATATTGTTTTTCAAGTTGGGAGGCTCTCTTGTTCTCTTTACTATACAATTCTTGGTACTCCTGAATACAACTATTATTATTCCTTCAATATTTATAATTTTCCTATTATTCAAGTTAATGGGAACATAGGCATTGTTTTTTTATGATCAAGAGATACTTGATCTATTAGATCAAACACATTATCAACTAGGTATAGGATACTAGTTGATGTTGTACATCTTAACCTATCTCTTTTTAATCCGATCCAACCTCTTATTCTCACCTCAAACTCTTTATCACAATCAACCCAATAATCTTCTAATTTGGGCACATGATAGAAATCAAGACCTAGTTATAAATTATTTTTGACAAAATCCTTACTATTGAATGGAAAATAAAAAATAAACAATCGTAACTTGTACTTAACCATGTCCCTTTCAAGTTTTAGGGCATCTGATGAAAACTTGCAGCATTAATAGATGGATAAGCCAATAGGGAAAGGTACATTGACTTTCTTTCTTTATTTACATCTCTTATTTAATTCTATCATTTTACTACAAACTTCAATAAACAAAAACCTATCATTGGTATATTTAGGCAATTTTCATGGAAAGCCATCATGCCCACCAATCTTTATATAGGTGAACCTTTGGTATTGGATAAAAAACTCCCATAAGTATTAATCAATTGGGAAAATATTGGAGAATATTGGTGCTTAGATCTCCTTGCAAATCCCACACCACCAACATTGCAAATGCATTGTTCACCTTCCTAAAATTCATGTAACTATTCTCCAATTTGGGTTGGAAATAATAATCATGAATCAGGGTGTCTTCATTCAAATCTCCCTCAGTTATTAACCTCATCCAAATCCTCATACTTTGAATAGCATAAAAAAAATATTATGACATATAAAAAAATTATTAGCCTTGAATTGTGTCATGTGCCTATGAACTTGATCACTAATGATATTAGCCCAATCAATGTATTATTTCCCTTGACAAATAATAAAAATTAAAAATTACATCCATACCTCGAAATTGTGTGTATCTTCACTACCAATCAATCTATGTAATAACATAATGATGTTACCTATTTCATTCACAAAATGGAGCCTACATAAATTTTTTGGTCAATTGCAATTTCCTTTTCTTTGGAACTATCAACCATTTTTTCACTATTGTGTTTAGGCAATGAATTTTATTTTTTGTGAAATGTTGGTATGAAATGGTGGCATCCAAATCGACATACTTGTTCCTCTGAGGTAATTTCAACAATGAATGAAAAATATCTCTATCAAGTTTGGCAACCACCATGTTATCTTGAGTCTTCACTTCCCTAGTTAGAGGATCATAATGATTTATGCATTCTATTACAAAATTTTGGCATTGGACCACAATGGGGAAACCGACAACTCATAACAATTCAATTTTGACTAGTCTCTAGGTAATAGGTGGCCTATTTGCTTCATTCATTCTTTCCCAAAAATGCTTCAAGTCAACATGCCCTAGATTATTGTCTCCAATTTTAAGTAGCAATATTTACATACCAGAAAGGTAAGTGTATCCTAGGTATTTATATTTCATTTTTTCCAAAATGAGGTTGCAAAAGAATTTAATCAATTCACTAAGCACACAAGTAAATATATCTAGAGGAATTTTAACTTCAAGAAAGCAATTTTTTATTCCAAAAATATTCATGAAATCACTTTCTTGACACATATTCCCCTTTACACAATATGCTAGTATAAAAATTGTATACCTTTAACTATAGACAAAATATTTTATATTGCAGAAGATGAATAATTTTCGGAAAGTGATATCTAGTTATGTTTGAAATTTGATCCTCCACTCTTGCCTTCTTTAAGAAATTTTTCATGAAATAAAATCAATTGGGAAAAGAAATCACAATTAATAGGTCAAAAATTAATGTTCTTGAGCTTTGAAATCATATTAATTGCACTTTAAGTTTTTGTGCATGCCAACTTTCATTTCTTTCTGACATGTGCTCATTCCTTCTTGAAATTTTCTCTATCGGAAGTTTAAATTATTTTCATAACTAGGGAAAATTTCAACATAGTTCTCAAAACCACTTATTTCTCCAAAATAAGATTTTACTTTTTATTGTTTTGAAAAGTTTACCATTTCACTCACAAAAGCCATCTTTTGGAATTAGAACTAGTTATAAAAACCTTGTCGGAAGTTGACAAGTTTTTTAAAGCCTCATCAAATTTTAAAATAGTATCAAGAACTCCTTCAAATATAGAAATAAGTATTCATTATTTTTTGTATCCCAAAAATTTCAACTGATTGGATCCATTCTCTCACCTTTCAAACCTTTGAAATTTCTTTAACCAACGAGCCTTTTTTGTAATTACACTTGGTTCTAGGAACCTCGTCGACTCCTGACAAGGATTTGAGAACCTCTATGGATGCCAACACATTGATGGAAAGATTTGTAACACATGATAAAATATGTTGAAAACCTTATAGATGTTACACAAATAATTATTTTGCTTAGGCCTAAGTTTTCAAAAACTCACATGTGGCTGCCAACATGGTTCAACTAGCCTCGTTCGAAGCCAACGAGGCCTTATGAACTTTAGCACAAACCAAAATATCCTTCTAACACTTCACAGATGATATATGTGTGAGGAATTTATATAGATAATAGAAATGATGAGACCCAAATAATTTATTTGAGAACTAGGATGCAAAAAATCAAAGCAACACATAAGGGATTGTCTTATCGAAGAGCCAACACCTATGAGTCTTAACAAGAAAGTTGATTCCCCTTTTGTGAAGTTTGTAAATAGGAAAATTAAGGTCTCTATTACTATGATACCCTTTCACTCAAAAGGAAAATATAAAAATAATCCCCTTTTGGTTGATGTCAATTTGGAGTCTTCTCCTCAAGTTGATGCTAATCCTAGCTCCTATTCTCCAAAGAATCCTTATTACTCCTCAAAATGATGTTGTGGTCACCCTCTATAATGTTAAAAATATCCCCCTTGGGACTCTTATTTTTGGGTCTCCTAGTAAGTGAATCCTTGTAAGGAATCTTAAAATTCCTAAAGAAAGAAATCCCCAAAAATGCTCTATATAGTTCATTGGAGACGAGGATACTTTGGCTGAGAAAGAATTTACTACCAAGGTGAAAGTGAAATCCAAGGAGGAGGAAGACAAGATCAAATGGTAATGCAGGAGCATCCAGGGTGTAAGAGCAATCTTGCATCACCAAAAAAAAAATGTGTTGTTTCTTTTCAATAAGGGCTAAATTTGGCAAGGTTACTATTTTGAGTAAGTTTTCATTTTTGCACAATTAGACACAAAATATTACACAAACCTTCAAAATGGTAAATTGAAGCTAATGACGAAGAAATCACTTCAATACCATTTTTCATTTGAGAGATATTAAAATTTCAATTTCTGAAAATCCTATTAAAATATTCAAAATCAATTTTGAGGCACGTAGAGGCTCTGGATGGGCTTGAAAATTGGCGGGAAATGAAAGTGGTCATCCTTTAGGCCCTAATTTTTGGCACAACATCTCTCAAGAGCTTTCTGAAAAGGTATTATAATAGAATATCCAACGGTCGGATCAAAATTTATGCCCCCGTGAAGTACTACCAAAATTAATAAAATTTCAAAATATCTTCTTGAGGAAGTTACACTTTCCAGAAGATTCTAGGGTGATTACACTTTCCAAATAAAGGATGTGAAAGGGGGCTATAGAACGGAGGCTAGAGAAGTGTAGATGGTGGCTCTGATTTGCAAATTTGCAGATTTATGTAATTAGAAAACCCATGTGATGGAAAATATAATGTTGTAATTTCATTTTTTATTTTGAACTGTGATAATAGAAATATTTGCTTCCTTCTTGCATTTTGATTGTGCCTTTATCTATTGTTTTTGTGAGTTTTAGATTGTAAGGGTAGTCCCCTTTATCAAGTGGTATCAAAGTGGGTTTTCCTGAGTGTGTAAACAAATCATCAAATGTGAGGCAGTTTACACTAGGACAGTTTGTGGTTGTGGGTTCCTAAGAAAAGTGATTAGAATGCCTCCATGAAGAAATCATGGTGGTGGAATAAATGTTATTGTACTAGAAGAGTGTTTAAGAGCCCTGTAGAGACAAGTTCAAGCACTACAAGAGTATTTGCGTTGAGGGTTTGGTCCAAGAAGAGGAGATGAAAGTGAAGATGAAGCTGAAAATGAGGAACAGTTTGAAGAAGAACAAGATGCAGTAGATCCAGAGAAATTCAGATTACTTAAGGTCATCTCCAAGATTGGGAAAAGGCCAAAGATCGATGTTTCTACATTTTCTAGAAACCTTAACCCAAAAGAGTTGATTGATTGGATCAATTATATGGAGGAGTACTTCGAATATGAGGAGGTGGAAGATCCTAAGAGGGTCAAATTTGCAAAGACCAAGCTAAAGGGTCATGCAAATATTTGGCAGAAAGAGGTACAACTAGAAAGAAATTGAAGAGGAAAAGAGAAAATAGCCAAATGGGACTGGATGGTGGACAAACTAAAATGACAGTTCATTCCTGTGGACTATGAGCTAGATTTGTTGAAGAGGATCAAGGGTCGAAACAAGTGGATAAATCTACCAAGGATTATACAAAAGCATTTTATTGTGTCTTGATCAGAATAGACCATTCTGCAGCCAACAAGGAGAAATTTTCTCATTACATAAATGGGTTGAGGCCAAGTATTCAAGAAGAGTCAATTTTGGTAAGAATTTCTATCATTGAAGATGCATATCAATTTTCTTTGAAGGTAGAAGAAAATTTGAATAGAAGGTTTGAAAGCAAGCAAAGAGGTGGAGGCCATGGTGGAAAGACTAGCAGAAGATCATATGGAGGCTAGAATGAAGAACAAAAGAAGGGTGAAGGATCTAGTAGTAGCCAAAAATAGAAAGGAGATAACACCTGCCATCCTTGTGATCAAAATAATGGAGACCAAAGATGAAGAGGAAGATCTAGATGAGGATTGGGAAGAGGCAGCTTTCGTGGAACCTGTTTCCAGTGTGGAGAAGAAGGAAAAAGAGCATATGAGTGTCCCCAACATCAAGGAAGGACCAATAGAAGACTTGAGGGTAATGCACGAGTTGCACATGTGGATGAAGATGTTAAGTCTTCACATTTTGAGGATGCAAAAAGAGGAGAGGTTCTTGTTACCAGAAGAGCCTTGTTGAATGAGGAGAAAGAACCAAATCAAAGGAAGAATTTGTTTCGCACCTAAATCTATAAGTGTGAAGGTAAATTTTGCAATGTTATTATTGATGGAGGTAGTACTGATAATCTTGTTTTAGAAGAGATGGTTAGTAAGTTGTGGTTGGAGAGAAGAAGGCATTTGAATCCATACCAGATTGCTTGGTTATAGAAAGACCATAAAGCTTTGGTAAATGAATAATGTCTGGTAAAGTTCAAGATTGGAAATTACCATGATGAGTTATTGTGTGATATTATGCCTATGGATGCTTTTCATATGTTGTTAGGCAGACCGTGGTAGTTTGATCAATGAGAAGTACATGATGGATGTGCCAACACCTATTCTTTGACAAAGGATGGAGTTCATCATAAGTTGAAGCCCTTGAAAGAGGTAGAGGAAAAGGTATGTAGTAATGTAAGAATTTTTTGGTTGATGGAAGAAAGTTCCTAGAAGGTATGAGTCATGAGCATATGTGTTTTGCATTGATCCCTAGAGTTGACAAAAAAGATACTAATGAGGTACTAGTATAGGTTTTCAGATATGTTGGATGAGTTTTAGGATATTGTTTCTGATAACATACTTGAAGGTTTTCCTCTAGTAAGGAATATGAGCCATCATATGGGTCTAATTCCTACAGCTAGCTTGCCAAATAAGGTAGCCCATCGAATGACTCTAGCAGAGAATGAAGAGTTGAAAAAATAAGTGCAAGAGTTGTTGCAAAAGGGATTGATTCAAGAGAGTTTGAGTCCATGTGTATTACCTGTAGTACTAGCACCGAAGAAGGATGAAGAATGGAGGATGTGTACAAACTCCCGAGCTATCAACAAGATTACTATCAAGTATAGGTTTCCCTTGCCAAGGATGGATGGAATTATGGATTGTTTGAGTGGAGCTAAGTACTTCACAAAGATAGATTTGAAGAGTGGATATCACCAGATCTGGATTAGAGAAGGAGATGAATAAAAGACAACCTTCAAAACCAAGGAGGGCTTATATGAGTGGTTAGTCATGCCTTTTGGGCTAACCAATGCACCGAGCACATTTATGCAGCTTATGAATGAGGTATTGAAAGAATTTTTAGGAAAATTTGTTATTGTTTATTTGGATGATATTTTTATTTCCAGTAAGACATTGAAGGAGAACTTGATGCATATCCGAAGAGTTTTTGAGAAGCTAAGGGAAGAGAGTTTATTGATTAATTTAAAGAAATTTAGTTTTGTAAAGAGGGATTTGGTCAATCTAGGATTTGTTGTCTTAGTAGAGGGTCTTAAAATGGATCCAAAAAATGTGAGGGCTATCATTGAATGGCCTACCCCGAGGAGTGTTATAGAGGTAAGTTCATTTCATGGTCTAGCAAGTTTTTACAGAAAGTTTATTAAGAATTTCAAAAGTATTTGTGCACCTCTAATTGAAGCAATGAGAGGGGATAGAAAGGATTTTAAATGGATTGTAGGAGTAATAAAGAGTTTGATATGTTGAAGAAGAAATTCACAGAGCAGCCTGTTTTTCCACTTCCATATTTCAATAAGGTCTTTCAGGTAGATTGTGATGCTAGTGGCATTGCCATAAGAGCTATTTTGAGTCAAGAAGGTAAGCCTGTAGCCTATCTTAGTGAGAAATTGAATGATGCTAAGAAGAAATATTTTGTCTATGCTATAGTTTAGGCTTTGAAGAAATAGAGACACTATTTGTTGCCAAAAGAATTTTTTTATATACTAATCACGAGGCTTTCCAGTATCTCAATAGTCAAGGAAAGTTAAATCAAAGGCACTTAAAATGGGTTGAGTTTTTACAGAGTTATGCTTTTGTTTTGAAGCATAGGAGTGGAAGGTTAAACAAAGTTGCATAGGCCTTGAGTAGAAAGAAAAATTTGTTGACAAAGATGAATATAGAGGTTGTTGGGTTCAATGAACTCAAGAGTTTGTATCCTGAAGATCTAGACTTTGCAGAAGCTTGGAAGGCTTGTTTGGAACCTATTACATTAGATAGGACAATATGGTTGGATTTCCTAATGCAAGATGGGATGATGTTTAAAGGAAGCCAATTGTGCATTTTAAGGAGTTCTATGAGAGAGAATCTAATCAAGGAGAAGCATAGTGGAGGATTGGCTGGAAATTTCAGTCGAGATAAGACCATTGCTCTTGTTAGTGAGAATTATTACTAGCCACAACTACAACAAGATGTGAAGAAGATTGTAGAAAGTTGTAGAGTATGTCAGATGGTGAAAGGAACAAGTCAAAATACTAGATTGTATCAACCATTACTCGTACTTGAGAGGCCATGGGAGGATATTAGCATGATTTTTTTTCTTGGCTTGCCAAGGACACAGAGAGGGCATGATTCCATATTTTTGGTGGTGGATAGATTTTCAAAGATGGCACATTTAATTATGTGTCATAATACTAGTGATGTTCATATTGCGGAGTTGTTGGTGAGACTACATGGTCTACTGAAGAGTATAGTTTCAGACAAAGATACCAAATTTGTTGGTTATTTCTGGAGGACATTATGGAAGAAGTTGAAGACAGATTTGAAGTTTAGTTCTGCACACCATCCATAGATTGATGGGAAATAGAGGTGGTGAATAGGAGTTTGGGTAACCTACTAAGATGCTTGGTAGGAGATAAACCCAAGGGATGGGATTTGATTATACCATAGGTATAATTTTCTTACAATAATTCTGTCAACAGGAGCACTGGTAAATCACCATTCCAGATTATGTATGGGAGTAGTCCAAGAACTCCTGAATTGAGAAAGATGGATAAGGAGGAGAAGAGTAGTGTTGAGGCCAAATATTTTGTTGAGAACTTGAAGAATTTGCATGAAGAGGTGAAGAAACATATCAATAAGATGAACTCACAATATAAGGCTAAGGAAGATAAAAAATGAGGTATAGGGAGTTCTAGGTAGGAGATGAAGTCATGGTTCATTTGGGAAAGGAGAGGTTTCTAGTTGGCACATACAAGTTAAAGTTGAAGAAGTTTGGACCATGCAAGATCCTAAAGAAGCATGATTTAGGAAATGCATATGAGGTAGAGTTTCCTGATGAAATTCATATTTCACCTATGTTTAACATTTCATATTTAACATAATATCATGGAGGAATTGATAAAGAAATAATAGAAGCATAGTGGAATATTCTAGTACCTACTTCAAAAAAGGAGGAGATAGAAGAAATTTTGGATAGTTGTGTGGGTAGAATCACAAGAAACAGACAATATGCAGAGTACTTGGTGAAATGGAGAGGAAGGCCTATTGAAGATTCATCATGGTTATCTGAGTCTGAGGTTAACCATCTTGGTTTCCCTCTAACTCTTGAGAAGTGACATGGTCACTTTTCAAATTACTCCAGGTGTCTAATGCATGAGCATCCAGGGTGTAAGAGCAATCTTGCATCACCCAAAAAAATGTGTTGTTTCTTTTCAATAAGGGCTAAATTTGGTAGGGTTACTATTTTTAGTAAGTTTGCATTTTTGCACGATTGGACATGAAATCTTACACAAACCTATAGAATGGTAAATTGAAGCCAATGGAAAAGAAATCACTTCAATACCATTTTTCATTTGAGAGATATTAAAATTTCAATTTTTGAAAATCCTATTAAAATCTTCAAAGTCAATTTTGAGGCACTTAGAGGCTTCTGATGGGCCTAAAAATTGGCAGAAAATAAAAGTGGTTAGTCTTTATGCCATACTTTTTGGCACAATATCTCTTGAGAGCTTTTTAGAAATGTATTATAATAGAAAATCCGATGGTCGAATCAAAAGTTATGACCCCATGAAGTTGTACTACAAAAATTAATAAAATTTCAAAATATCTTCTTGAGGAAGTTACATTTTCCAAAAGATTCTAGGGTGGTTACACTTTCCAAATAAAGGATGTGAAAGGGGGCTACAAAAGGGAGGCTAGAGTAGCGTAGATGGTGGCTCCGATCTAAAAAATTGTAGATTTATTTAATCAAAAAGCCCATGTGATGGCAAATATAATATTGTAATTTCATTTTTCATTTTAGTGATAATAGAAAATATTTGCTTCCTTCTTGCATTTTGTTTGTGCCTTTATTTGTTGTTTTTGTGAGTTTTAGATTGTAAGGGGAGTCCCCTTCATCAAATGTTTATGAGAATAGAGGATGAGGTGAGGGGGTCTGGGCCAAGTATAAGAAGGTCTAACTAGATTAATGGTCATCACACCCATAACCTTGATATTAGGGATATTTCTAGTGATTCTAGAAAAAGGAAGGATAAATAAAATAAAGAAGAAAAGGAAGAGAATGAGGAAGAAGAAACTGAGGGCCCTAGTCTATTCTACAAGATGAATTCCCTGCTCTTGGATTTATATGAATCTAACACTGTTCCCAATACTGAACTAGCCTAGAAAGGATTCACAAAATGTAATCAAATTGTTGCAACTTGATGGTTGCTCTTAAGATCAAAGTGGATGAACTAGAAGAAATTATGAAAGTCCTTTCTCAATTTATCTCTAAAGTTATGCATAGGTCGACCACCATGCTCTTTGTCTTGTAGGATGTGAAATTCAAACATCATGGAAAAGATAAGGGGGTCAACACAAATACCTATTATGGGGAATTGTACAAATTTGTTACAGAGGACTAAAGGCACCTATTTGCTTAGTTCTATTTTTTATTTGCTATGTTTAATTTTTATTTAACACTTTGAACCTTTATGGTGTTAATGTGTTAATATTTTCTTATTGACTAATTTTGATCTACCCTTAGAACCTTTTATTTTTAAGAGTTCAACACCCTAATATAATCTTGAACTTATCTCTTAGTTATAATTTATTTCTTATTTTATAAAAAATATAATACCATTTCTTCTTAAAATAATATTTTTTACAAATAAATTTTTATACCAATAATTATGATACAAAATATAAAATTAAGAAATAAATGATGAAGTGTAATACTAGCCTAAAATTCATGTATTCAAATGATCTTTAAGAAATTAGGATTCAAAGCAATGAATAATTTAGTGGCATGGTTATTAACCGTTAGGGAAATTTAATGGAAAACAAATAAATATGTGACCCTTTTACAAATATTCAAATACAAAATATCATGGCAACAAAATAGAGAAAATAGAAAAAATGAATTAAAGAGATAAAAAGTTACTAGTATAGGTGGCAAGTTAAAATTGTACACGGTACAAGATATTTTTTGGTTAAATAAAAATAGCTTTTTTTCAAGGTAGGAATAAATTAAGGGTACACTAAGGCATGCCAAGTGCTACTATATATATTTTTGGTTGAAATATAAAATATCTTTGTATCTTCAATTTTTTTACATTATAATTAAAATATATTTGATTGTTACATTAAATCCTATTTTTTATATTATCAGTTTTTTTAATTTATATAAAATATCATTTATGAGTTGGATTGGTTATATAAGGTATGTTAAGTGGTGTCACGTGTAACTTTTTTTTGAATAAGACATATTAAATTATGTGATATATATTTGATTGGTGTAAAAATAAAAATGTATTTTTTTTTACAATTAATATTTTGTACAACCAAAATTTTATAACACTAAGATATTATAAATTACCAACAAAAATCATATAATAATGACATATCAATTGAATTAGAAAATTATATATTTATGACAAGAGAATCTATTTTGATTTAAGGAATTTAGCTCATTTTATTCAATATAAAATTATTATATTGTACTATATACATTTTAGAAAACATTGACAATATTTTTATATTTGATGACTGCAAACTACTTTTACACTCTTATATTATAAATTTACACACACTTGTAAGAATTTTAATTGATTATTGATGTTAAAACACACCACCTAAAAGATGAACCTAAATACTCTCATTTATAAAATCATTTTTGTTTCTCTATACACAAAATTTTACAATTAAAATCTTTAATATAAATAAATGAGATCAATATCTTACAACAAATTAGTCACAAAATAAAATAAACTTAAGTGTAAATGCATTTTTGAAATACTTTTGTTTACATTGAAGAAAATGAATTCTATATTTTAATGCACCCAACTAGAAGCCCCTTAATGAGGCAATTAAGGTGGTCATGTTAACTATTATATAAGAAGCTACAATGATTGAATACTCTATATGGGAGAGAAGTCAAATTATCTTTACTTTGTGTTGTTAGAAACACAGTTTTTTGAATTGGATTCTATAAGGTATAGAAATTTAGTTAATTTGAATAATTTCAACTATATTCATAGTTTAAGTGACTCATAAAGTATTCCTAGGTTTTATTTACCCTACGAAGTAAAATAGAGCAAACAAGGGTATAGAAATAAAGGAAGGAAAATAAGATTATTATTACATAGAAAGCTCGATATTGAGTTCTTATTATGGAGTTAGTCATAGGTGAGTTCAATTATATTAAAAAATTATTTACACAAAATATGAATATGGATGGAAGTTTAGAATTAAATTAAAAAATAGTATAATTAATTTATTTTTTAAATAATTTATTTATTGATTTATGTGAGGTATTTGGAGTCTATTTTTTGTAAATGAGGTGTTTGTTAGAAAACAAAAATATATTATTCAAGTTATGTATTAAATATATAATTGAAGTTTTATTTATAGAATTAGAAGATGATTTCACATATGATTACAATTTGAATAATATTAGCTAATAAAGAATATTCACAATTTTATTGAAGGATTGGATTGTAAATATTGTATGATAATATGGTGATGTAAACAATTAAAAATCTCACACCTATTCAAATTTTCTAACTAAAGTTTCTTGAAGATAAATACTTTTTTTGTTACAACAGTGGTATCCCTACGACCCAACACAGTGATTCTCGACCAACCTTGCCTTGGGCTTACTTTTTTTGCTAATTTTTGGGGTACAAAATAGGCGAGCTAAGGTGAGACTAATCCACTGCGAGTGTACAAAAAGACCAAAAGTGTGCACACCATGTAGTGCCCCTCTGAATCGGTCTTTATGGACTTTTATGTAAGTTTTTATTTGTGATTTCATTGATTATTATGCCATTGGATTATTTGGTAAACTTAACATTTTAAGTGGCCTTGTTCAATTAATTAATTAAATAAAATTGCTATGTCAAGAGTAAATGTTTTATTATTAAATAGTAAGATTATTGAATGAATGTCGTTAATTAAATTATTAAGAGAATTTTAATAATTAATTATTAAATTAATTTGAAGGGGATAATGATTTAATAGTTTATATTATTCCTTTATTAAAGATGAAAATGTAAATAAAACATAAATTTGCAATTATAAATAATGATTATTTTAAATTTAATATAATGGATTAATAATCCACCTATTAATGAAGTTTATTTATAAATTTAAAATATTTGGATAAATAAGTATTGAATAAAATATCAAATGGATATTTGATTGGATATTATAATTGGAACGATAAAATTCAAAAGTAATTAAAAGAATTTGTAACAATTATGAATTATTAAATTTAAAAAAGTGTGATTTAAGGTTTAAAAGATAAAATAATAATTAAAGGTGAAAATTATTATCTTTAGTTTTAATCTCATTATTGTCGAGGGAGTTAAGTTTTTGAATTAATACATGCGTAAGGTTTTACCAACAGGTGGTAAAACAAGAAACAGGTAAATTGACGGGTGCACTCTCAGAAACTGTAAATTTATTAGGAAAATTGCCATCTATCCCGTTGGTTTATCAAAAAAAATTAGAGAATTTTCCTTAATTTATTTGGGAATTTTGTGGGAAAAGAACATTTGGGAATGGAACAAATTTGACAGCCGGGGAAATTCTGAAGAAGTTGTTTGGACAAAGGGAAATTAACTCAGCTTACCATTTTCATCTGCAAGCATCGTATTTTAGGTATTCCTCCTTTGATTTCTCCAAAGGTAAATGAATTGATAGCCTTAATTTGTTTTAATACAAGTCTATTTCCCTGAAATACCCTTTGGCTAGAGTTTTAGGAAATAAGTAAGGATCATGGAGTGAGTTTTTTATTTATCCACTATGGCTGCCAAGCACCCAACGTTGTACATTGTTTTGTTTTTCCTTGTTCTATTTAAGTCATATATATATATACTGGTTTTCTAGTGCAACGTATGATTGATTTCAACTACATCTGCCATATTTCAATTATATTTATTTTTTCTCTAGTAGTAGAGACCTTTAATTAAATATATATATATAGAGAGAGAGGAGTAATTAGCTGCACTTCTTGAATTGTCATTAAGAGAAATTTGTGCATATCATGAATAATTAGATATTTTAGATTTTGTTTATTTATTTAAATTGCTTGATATTAAACAAATGTATATATGTATGTAATTTAATAAAATAAAGAGTAAAATTGTGAGAGAAAAGGTTCAAATATATAGTGGTAGGTTGTCCTTGATTAAATATATTTATTTACTTTGGTGAAAATAGATGTATATGTATTTGCTTATGTATTTTATGGTGTATTATATTTATATAGTTGTATTTGTGATGTTGTATGTTGTTCTATCAACCATGATTTCTGATGTGAATGTATTTTAACAGCAACAAGTTGATAGAATTAAATATAATTATTATATAACTTTATAAATATATATATGTATAGACTTATATGAATAGCTTGAAAAAGAATAAGTATCTTTTTATGTAATGTTAATATTTAAGTAATTACTCAAAAAAGAGAATTAGTAATTGAATAAAGCAATTAAGTTAAAAGAAAATTTTAATTATATTTAATTTTATAAAAAAAATTGGCAAAAGTGGCAAGCCACTATTATATTTTATTATATATTAAATAAAGTATTACAAAATCTGGTTCTAGGGAGCATACCAGCAAGAAAGAACTAGTAAGAAAACCTTTGGTTATAGCTCTGAACATGCAAAAAAGAAATAGTTACAAAGTCCAATTAGATTGTTTGTACAAAGAATGTTGATGATTCAAAATTCAGCATTATCCCAAGCTAACCTATGACAAACCAACTACTAAAATGAATACCAACCCCGACCAAGTTCTACTAAGCATAATACTAGCTTGGAATCGATTCAAAATGTTCATTTACCCAACCCTTACAAATCAACTCAAAATGATCATTAACCCAACCCTTACAAAGATCATTGTTTAATACATTTAAACCCCCATAAGAAGACCCATTATAAAATTTGAAAAGACCCAATATGCAAAAAAAACCCATTATAAAATTATTGAACTTTTCCACCTGTCGCTTTTTCATTTGTCGAATTTTCATCCATCCCTTTTGTTTGCAGAGAATTTCTTTCAAAAGAACTTCAAGCATTGTATTGGAAACCCTGAGGCTCCATGCGTGGTGATAGACAAGATGAAGCTCTTGCAGTGGAAGACATTTGAAGATTGTTTTCTATTTGACCCTGATTCTGAACATTTTGGCCACAGTTTGACAGGCGGTTTGGAGAATTTACCCACAATTGCAAGTCTAGTTGCAAGCTTTTATTAACAAGGCACACGAGTGCATGCACAAGAAAGGAAAAAGCATAAAACTTTTCCTTAATCTCCAATTCCATTAGTGTGCACACACTCCTATTTTTCCTTAAGGCTCACAACAGAATGTTTTCATTTTTGTGTTGAAGAGCAAATCGAATGGCATTGAAAATTTCCTCAAAACCCTAAAAATTTTGCACCAATTTTCTGGGGAAAAGACCCCCAATAAACCCTTCTCCATTATAAAAACTATACTATTGAGTAGCTTGAAGAACGACATTGTCTATTCAAAATTGAAACTTAATGTATTTTCTAGCCAGTTCCTTGATTTCATTTAGGGATTGAAACAAATCCAAAGCATTGGAGAGGAAAATAGAAACCACCTGTGAGGGGAAGAGGAGATGCCGAGCTTGAGGATTGGTAACTTCAATACCTAGGATAATTCGAATATATTCCTCCACCCTTGCACAATCAATTCTGAACATGGAAATCAATACCTCCTACATGATATACTCTTCAATGGGCTTTAGGTGAGATATATTGGAGTTTATTTAATTTAAATGTATTTTGTCTTGTAGTTGTGTAAAATCTGAGATGACATATAGAGTGATGTAATCAGTGATTTTCATTAGTAGGATGATTTTATAATGTTCTTGGAATAAAATATAATTGATTATTATTCTTTAAAATTTTGCTTAAGTGAGGATTATTGTGGTCACATTTGAGTAAATGGGCATTTAATATAAATACGAGTTAAGTAACTTATTTGGGTAAAATGTGTACTTAGTTAGTTATGAAATCAGTTAAAATAGTTTCTTTTATTCCATTTTATATTCCCTCAAAATTCTCATTATTTCCTTTAGATTGTAGTTTTTTACTTAATAAATAAATAAATAAAAAAGAAGCTTTTTCATGGTAAATTCTATTACGTGGGAATAACCATTGATACTTTCCCTTTTAAAAGATAAGAAATTAAATAGAGTTATTTCTATTTTAATATATTTTAGTTTAATTTAATTTAATTTATAGATACATGTTTATTTGTTAATTACTATTGATCTATTGTTTAGAAAAGTGATATTTAAAGTTGATAAATATTCTTGAGATGAGTTTATTATTCTTTTAATGATAAATTATTTTCGGCTGCGTATTTAACTGAATTTGTTAGTTGCAAACAACCATCAAATTATAGGGAAACGCCTAAATTTTTAATGTTAAAATATAATAGATATACATTTAGTTTCACATATGTGTAGAATTACTCATTTAAGCAGTGAGATTAAATGTATGTAATTATATAGGCTACTTTTGTTAACAGCAGGGTAGTTATGTTAAATTATATTTTATTATAAATATATGTATGTATGTATATAGGTGTGTGTTTCAATATTTTGTTAAATGAAAACAACAGTGTATGGTAAATTAAAAATATTTATATATTTATATATATTTATATACATATATGCCAATATTTAAAATGCCATATATATATATATATGCATGTATTATGATTATTATTAAAGAGAAAATTTGTTATATTAAAATGCTTAATGAGAGATGTGTAAATCCTTTTTAGTTAAATTTATTTATTTTTGTGTAAATAGATGGTTATGTTAGGAATCATAGCTAAGAGAAACTCATTGGTGTTAAAGTGTGTTTAAAGTTATTATATTACAAGATTTCATAGTTCTCTAATTGTTTAAATGACTTCAATATGGATAGCTAAATAAAATGTTTTTTAGTACCTAGCATGTTCTTGAAAAATGTTACTTGAATGTGATGTGAAGTTAAAGATGGATGTTTATGTTCCCATGTTGATTGCAATTTTCTTTCCCTTGTAATATTTCAATTTGATGAGATTCTATGTTGGTCATGTGGGAACCCTTAGCATGGAGTTATTTACCATTGGGAGCTTGTGGGTAGTTTTTCTATAAACTTCTAGAGGCAATGGGAAACTTGTTATTATGTGGATTTCTATGTTTTGAGGTTTTTATGATTCATTGATTGCATTTATGGGTTTGACTCTTAGGGGTGTTACCTTGTTTTGTTGCCTTGTCATTTGATATGGCTTTGAGCGAGAAGGTCCATGCCTTGCATTTGTACTTGGTCTCATGATTTTAGTGTTTTTTTTTATGGGTACACCCCTTGGTGTTGTGAGATTTATTTTGGGGCTAATAGGGAGAGTGGCTCTTCACAAGGGCCAACCCACAAAGGGGCAGCCTAGATAACCCATGGAAGAGTTGGTTAAATAAGTGAAAACCTAATAAATTAAGCTAGTGGGTTTGGGTAGGAACACATTAATAAAAGATAGGTAAGATGTTTCTTCCATGTCATTAGTGCTTTCGCAGACTAAGGATGGGCTAAGAAGGCCATGGTTGGCAAGATCACTACCTCGTCCTCATGATAGGCTAGTGGTCCCACATGTGTCACCCTATGGGGCTGGCACCTAGTGAGAGGCAACTAGGATTACCATAGATGGGGGTCAACGTCTGTTGAGAGGCAACCAGGATAACCCATGATAGGGTTGTGCAATGACACTCTCCCATAGTATCCCTTGCTTTTTCCTTTTTGTGCCTTTGGAAGCGATCATCTTAAGTAGTCATTTTGATTTTTGTTTTACTCATGTATCTTGTTTGGATGAGTCTTGAAGTATTTTGCTTGACTGTTCTTGGTCAAGGGTCTTTCTTGTCAGCGCCTAGCATGGGGAGTGGGCCTTCAAGTCCATGTGGTCAAGTGGAACATGCTTTGTACGCCATTGGGTTCCCAGTCAGTGTTCGCGAAGCACAAAGTTTGTGTTGTTGTAGATGATCCTGAGCTTCACCACAATTCAATTATATCATGTTCGTTTATGTATTTATCTTGTAATCAATGTATTATTCCCACTATGTGTTGGGGAGCACAGTTGTGCATATGTAATCTTGAAAGTAATACAATTTCTCATTATCAATGTATTTGTATAATCCGATTTGATCAATGTAATGTATTTATGTTTATATTCTCTTGATTATGTATGTGTCATATATGGATACTTCTCATTTATGTAATGTCATGAATGGATGGTTTATAATGTAATCATGGAATTCGTTCATTATTGTTATGGTATGAGTTTAGGTTTCGTAATGTCATCCCGTGTACCCCAGAGGATGTAGTTGACATTGTAATTGTATAATTTCTTTACATGTAGTGTATATTCATGTTCATCTTTTGTAATGTTCTACTTTCAAAAAAAAAAATTGGTGTGGTAATTTGTTAGTTTTAGTTGTCCTTTGGGGTTCGCACGGTGAGGCGTTACACAACAAGTAAGCTCGAGAGTGAGGTTGACCTCGAGACCTATATGGGATAAACCCAAAGCCTTTAACCAACTATGTTGCCTATGTAGACTGAAGATAAATATGATTTTACTTGATTAAATCTATTTTATGCAACTACACAAATTTAAACACTTAAAAAATATATTAAATTAAGTATTATATTGATTACAAGCACATTTTTTTAGAAATATAAGTAGAAGTACATTTAAATTATTATAGTCTAAATAAGTAATACATTTTTTTTATGTACACTATTAGTTTTGTGGATTAGAAGAGACAATTTATTGATAACATAAAAGGAATGAAAAAATATTAGTGTCATTGTAAGTGGGTAGGCAAGAACTAAACATTTTAAATTATAAATGGTACCAAATACCTAGAAAAAACATCAATTGTGTCTCATGAATATGATGTTTGATTAGTATTAGAGAATTAGATAAACATATTATTAGTAAATAAAAATATGTATTTTTTATTATAGAAAAAATAGGCTTTGAAGAGACCCGAAACCCTTTACAAGAGAACAACTGCTATAAAGATAAAACAAGACAAAATAAGCAACCCAAGAAACAAATTAGCTACCATTAGGATAAAGTAGGACAAGTAAGAAACCAACCATCAACAAGTCAACAACACAAAATAAAAATAAAAACACCAAAAAACACCAGGGGCTATTGTAAGATCTTGGTTGCTTCCAAATTAATTAGTATAGATGATATGCTCATGCATATCAACAACTTTAGCTAGCTCATGAGTAGGTATTTCCATGTTTTTCTTAGTCTTTCTCCTCATTCAAATACTTGGACCAACATCCATAGCCAAATTATATGTTCTCTTCAGACCATCAGCTTCATCACCATTAGCTCCTTTCCTTTCCCCAATCCATTTGTGTACTTTTTCATTCAAAAGAGAAAGGACCTCCTCATTGGTATAAATAGAAGATGACTAACTTTAACCAATGTATCTAAATTAACATGAATTTTCTTAATTTTATCCTCAAGCGAAGAAATTCTATCTTCATGGTTATTCTTCATTTTCTCCACATCAACAACCACACTATTAAGAACAACATTCATTCTCTTAATTTGGTCAAAAATAGAAGTCTCCAAGTTGGTGTTATTAATGATCCTATCATTTATATTGGCCAGTGATTGCACTTTGATGTTAAGCTAGTTGACTTCACTAAAAAACCATTTAAAAATCTTAAAAAATCTCATAGTGCCCTATTTGGCCATTCCCAAAACATTACTAATATCCTCCCTATTACTATTAAAAATATTAGTGTCAAAAGAAAAACTATCAGAATCTGCGACTTGAGCCTCCTGATGAAAATCACACTACAATACCACATTAGCTTTATCTTTCCCATCATTGCCAAGAATTTTGATTCTAGGTTTTATAGCCTCCTTCACAACAACATCTATAGATTTAGGCAACTCCATAATCTCATTTCTAGACCTATCAACACCACAAACCTCATCAATCTCCACAACCTTCTCAGGTTCAATAACCCCATGTTCCTTCTCTTTACCACTAGTCCTTCTAGCAACAAAGTCAACCCCTTGTTCCTTCTCTTCATCACAAAATAAACTTAAGTGTAAATGTAATTTTGGAATACTTTTGTTTACATTGAAGAAAATGAATTCTATATTTTAATGCACCCAACTAGAAGCCCCTTAATAAGGCAATTAGGCTGGTCATGTTAACTATTATAAAAGAAGCTACAATGATTGAATACTCTATATGGCAGGGAACTCAAATTATCTTTAATTTGTGTTGCTAGAAACACAATTTAACCAATGATTAGAATTGGATTCTATAAGGTATATAAATTTAGTTAATTTGAATAATTTCAACTGTATTCATAGTTTAAGTGACTCGGAAAGTATTCCAAGGTTTTATTTACCCTATGAATTAAAATAGAGCAAACAAGGGTATAGAAATAAAGGAAGGAAAATAGGATTGTTATTACATAGAAAGCTTGATAAAGAATTCGATATTGAGTTGTTATTATGGAGTTAGTCATAGGTGAGTTCAATTATATTAAAAAATTATTTGCACAAAATATGAGTATAGATGGGAGTTTAGAATTAAATTAAAAATAGTAATAATTAATTATATTTTTAAATGTTTTATTTATTGATCTATGTGAGGTATTTGGAGTCTATTTTTTTTGTAAATGAGGTGTTTGTTAGAAAACAAAAATATATTATTTGGTTTATGTATTAAATATAGAATTGAAGTTTGATTTATAGAATTATAAGATGATTTCACGTATGATTACAATTTGAAAAATATTAACTAATTTTTCATATTAAAAAATATTTAATAATATTATAAAGAATATTCACAATTTTATTGAAGGATTGGATTGTAAATATTGTATGATAATATGGTGATGTAAACAATTAAAAATCTCACACCTATAAAAAAATTCTAACTAAAGTTTCTTGAAGATAAATATTTTTTTTTAGTTACTACAGTGGTATCCCAACAACCCAACCCAATGATTCCCAACCGACCTTGCCTTGGGCTTACTTTTTTTCCAATTTTTGGGGTACAAAAGAGGCGAGCTGAGGTGAGACTAATCCATTGTGACTGTACACAAAGACCATAAATGCGCACACCAAGTAAGCTCGAGAGTGACGTTGACCTCGAGACCTATATGGGATGATCCCAAAGCCCTTAACCATTTAGGGAACTCATTCTAAAATGAACTGAAAGGGGTAAAATTTTAATCAAGAGCAAGAAAGATACAAAGAAGAAGGACAGGCCACTCCAAGGAGCTTAAAGAGCCCAGTCACTATCCACTAACTAATCTAACATAGTAGCCTTATCAGGGGAAAATTTCCCCTTATCAACAATATTCCAAGCATATATTTGATCAGAAACCCATTTGGCCAATCAGTCAACAACCCCATTCCACTCTCTAGGAATATGCCTGAAAACAACATAATCGAAAGAGCCACACAACCAAAGAATTTGTCTAATAACCAACTGCAAGTGCCAACCCACACCATCTAATTGTTGTCTAGTAAGCAAAGACACCACCACTTGAGAATCAGACTCACAAATGATCCTTCTCTAGCCTAGAACACAGCTACGCTCAACAACACACAAGATGGCTAGGGCCTCCATGAGATTATTTGTTTGAAAGCCTCTATAAATAGAAAAAATAAATTGAATGTCCCCAAAACTATCATGACCAACCCCACCAATACTAGCTTGGCCAAAATTCCCACGGGATGAACCGTCAGTGTTAATTTTGAAAACTCCCTGTGGAGAAGGGGTCCAACGACCCTCCCTATTGATTCTCCATAGAGGGTGTCTACACCTATTCCTAAAAAACTGACCAAAAAATATCTAAGCACCTCCATGAAGAGGAAAAGTGAGGCAAGTACAGATAGCAACCTCCTCAGGATCTACATCACCATTAAAGTCACACTTTGCTAAGACAGTCTCCCAAAGAGAATGAACAATTTTCCACCATAAATGTTGAACAACCATCCTACTATCCTAAAAAATCCTACAATTCCTCTCCAATCAAATATTCCAAATGATAAAAGAGGGACCCATAACCTAGGCCACCTGAAGGAAAGAGGTCCTCACAGGGGCACTCCCCCAACAGGCCCAAAACTCAACCAAAGAAGAAACATGCCAACAAGATTAACCCCAAATTGTCCACCATAAGTGTCAGATCTGCTTAGCAAAGGAAAATTGAAAGAAAATATGAGAGACCGATTCCACATCAGTGCAACACAGAACACACATGGAGGGACCTTGGAAGCCCCGCTTACATAAATTGTCCCATGTAAGACACCAATTATGAGTAACCAACCACATAAAAAAATTGCACTTTGGCCAAGAAAATTTATTCCATACCTGCTTCCACCAAGGAACCTCAATATCCCCAAACATCTACCTAAGAAGCTCCAAGTAACCTAAAAAATTAGATAAAATGATAAGAGCAATAAAAGTGGAGTTTATTCTTCTTCTATTTTACCTTGTTGCTTACTTATGTGATCTTGTTATTAACTCAAGTATTCCTAATTTATATGATGCATCTTATGTTACCTTCAAGTAATCTCACCCACACACTCAACTCCTCCATGGATTCACTTTGATATCTTGTTACAGTCATGCAAAATCCTTCAACAAACCCTCAATAAAAAATCCCTTTGATACTAGAATTGATTTATAAAATATATTTTAGAATTTAGAAATCAGTTATAACATGTAATACTCTCTTACATATGAAAGTGAAAATTTTATATTATTAATAATGAATTACTTTTATTTTAACAAAAACAAATTTGAAACATGGTGTATGATGTAACCCAAGCTTGCTTGCACAACCTTTTAGAGACCTTCTTACTGTCTCCTTCCTAGAACCTGACTTCAATGGTTCTTGTTGAGCTTGGAAGACCAACCAAACCCTGCTTCAACTCTTCTCTTTGAGTTTTCCCCTTGTGCTTAGCTTAGGTAGACACACACCACTTGAAATTGCAATCTTTCTCACTACACCTAGAAGGGTCTAGATGCCAACATCATCATCTGACTTGAACTCTTTGCAGGGGAGTTAGGAACTCTGTTTCCATGCAATTCAATGCCAATGGGATACATTTTGGAGATTCTTTAAGTTTCAATGCACCCGATCTCAAGAAATTTCCTTGGTGAGGCCTATCTTCTACTAGCCCTTACCAGTCGGTTTTTGGCCTTTCTTGCTCACACTTTCCAAATGACCTAGCAAAAAAATGACATTTCCTGACACCCTTTTCAGACTTTTAAATATTTCATAGGTTTTCAAGCCTCTGTCAGTACCGTACAGGTGATTCATATACTCTTGGAAAGAAGGGCTAATTGGCCTATTTTCTAGGGTTTCTGTGCTTTCTCCTTCAAATCTGCTTCTAGTGGATTGATTGAAGTCTCAATCCCTTTGGCATATAAAGACCTTGTCTTGCCCCACCTGGAACTATACGGATTCCATACAATAGTCTTTTCCCCTGCCTAAGTTCCCAACTTTTTCACTCTCAAACACCTAACCATGCATTCCTAGCTCGCCTAGGGTTTGAGATATCAAATTTCTGTTGCATTCCCTAAACTACCTATTGCTAAATACTTACAAAAGTGTGGCTCCCCTTCCATATTCTGCTAGTCTTAGGGAAATCCCGTAGACAGAGTTTAGAGGGGAGCCATTTATTTAATTGACTGTTCAAAACAAAGAAAATAAACCTCTACAATCTAATCTAAGAACTCAAAGCAATATCCCTACACTGAACAACCTTATTTCCAAATGAAAAATGCTCTAATCTATGTTAAGAACACAAATACAATGACAAAATAGTATACACAAACTCTTTGATACCACTATTTCTCAAAATACACGAGCAGATACAGAAAATGCAGAATAATCTCTATTCATTCACATCAAAACTTGATTACAAAAGTCTCTAACTGGTAACTACGAGTCTTCCCCCCTATTTGGATGCCTTTTCCACATTCAAAGGAAGCTGATCGAGCACTTACTCCTACTTTCTATGGATTCCAATCCCACTAAGTTACATGCAACTCCACAACTGCGGTTATGCAACTTCCACAACAACATTTTGCAACTTATCTCTATGTTATGATCCTAATTTTTAGGACCTCAATCTCCTTGCTTCGAACCATCAACTTCTCAACTGCCTCTTGGCATCTTCTTAACAATGAGGATGTAGTTTTAACACATTAAATGCTTTGTATCCTAACACATGCTGTCCAAAGTTTAATAAAGAAAAATTTAACAACTTTAATAACCTAATGATGACTTTAGTACTAGTGACTAACTCATCCCACACTAACAAGACCTTCTCAGTTCCAAAGCAAACACATCAACATCCCTGACTTGGCTAAGGTCAGTACAAGCCAAAATTGTTAACAAACAAGGTGGAGGTCAGCCTAGGTGCTCCTGCACCAAAACAATTTGCATGTTCATTTTTCATAGAAAACCCCCATTATGGAGGAAAACCCACATTATGGAGGAAACCCCAATTTTGGTAGTGGCAATCTACCTTTCTACCCTCCTTCATTAATTTGTAAAGAGGCATTATAGAAAGAAAGAAATCTCTCCTTCTACTTCTTATTTCTCCTACATGAGCATAACATATAATAATTCTCAACTTCTCCAACAACCAATGATTCAAATTTTCACATACAATCTTTATTTATATATTTTCCAATGTATAGCTAAGTTTCGTAGGCCTTATATGAAGATAAAAATTTGCTATATGTTGAAATTATTCTTGCATCATTCAAATTATAATTTTTGATGGTATCATGGTCATGGAAAATAATGCACTTATGTTGTGGTTTATGCATTAGCATACCCACATTGTGGTCTAGAAATTCATGTTGTTATCTATGTCTGGTGAAATTTGCAACACTATCAAACATATATTCTTGTATCTAAAATCTATTTTTTGTTTCCATTTTCTAGTTAATTTTTTTTATGCTTTGGATAAATATATATTATATATTAATTTTTGCATATATTTTTATGTTGAGGAAATTATTCCCTTAGAGTTATAAATTCATTCATTGAGAGTTTTGCTTCATAATATTGATGACACTGCATAAGAGAACACATATTATAAGAACTATAAGCATTGGATAAATAATAGTCAATGTATTAGCCAATATTTGGGAATGCCAAATAGAATTGAAGAAAAAATATAGCAAAGGCATCATTCATAAATATTTAAAAATAGGTGACTTAGTTCTTCATGTTATCCCTAAAACTTAAAACATAAAGAGTTACATGGGTAATCTTCTCCTAATTTGATAGTAAATTTTATATCAATTCTTGGTTTTAATCAAGATATTTTGTCTTATCTATTCGCAAATGAAAACCAATAAAGCATCACATTAAATATCATGTATACTTATGATGAAATTATTATTGACTTTAGACACATTAGGGTGTTTATCTAACACTTTTGGTCCTAATCATGTCCACAACCTTTACAACTTATTTCTATTCATATGATTTTTGTATTATCTTTAGGATCATCCTTATCTAATCATTTTTCTTATGTTGGGGGTCAGCCCACAATACTATGTCCCACATTTTGGCCAAAGTAGGACATTGAAATCAACATTTTTCACCAAATTTTCACTTTATGAAACCTATAGCAACTAAAAAATTAATAATTTGGAGATGATGTGAACTAGTGATTTGTGAGGATTTATGTGTAGATTCTAAATGTATTTTAAAAAACAAAATAGAAATAAATTGTGATTTATTTTTTATGTAACTGTAAATAACTTATTTTTTATGCTAAAAAATATTTTTAAAAAGTGATGTTTATGTTGTAACAACTTTTTTTATTAAAAGGATAAAATTGTAATTTTTGAAATATAAATATGTAACAACAATATCTAGTGCATGGATATTTTTCATAATTTTTGGTTGCACATTTTTTTAAAAAATTAATTTTTAAGTCGTAGTAATTATAATCTGGACATATGTGTATGTTGTAAAACACAACTTGTTTTTCTATGTATTTAAATTATTATTATTATTTTTCTGAAACAAGGACATTAATACCTAGTGCACACATATTTTTTAGAATTTTTTCTCTAATTTTCTATTTTTTTGCATGTGTGAAACAAATACCTTGATGTTTGATGAAAAACACACATTCACAAAAAATAAAATATAAAAATAATAATAAAATTAAAAATATTAAAAATTATACTTTTTGGGAAGCTTATAATAATGGCTACATACTTACAAAAGATAATTTTTAAATGAATTTATTTGATCCCTCAAAAGGTATTTAGAAAAAGTGGTTTTTTTCAACATTTTTGATAAGTGTGAAGGAGACTCCACTGTGGGTATGATTTAAGACTAGAGAGGTTTTATCCAAGGAGGTTTGATCTAAGGGGTCTTATCTAACCCTCTTCAATTAAAATCCTTTAAATGGAACCCCTCAAGGCTTAAATCTTTTTTTTTTTTTAAATATGTGATTTCAAGAAAAAATTAGGATGCCCCAAGTTTGCGGCCCATTAGTGTGGGATGAACATTTAAGGAATATTTTAAAATGTTCCTTCATGCCCTTCTCATACCTATGTGTGTTCATACACTTATATTTTGATTTGATTACATGATTGTTATGTTTTTATGATCCTTCTTTATACTTTATGACCAAAACTATCTCATATAATATTTTTCTATGTTAGGGGTAACCTTATTATGCACACCTTGATAATAATATCCGATTTTATGTATGTGCATATTGTATATCCTTCTTACTTTATGGTAAAATTATTACTATATGTGCCTTGATTATTATTTATAACTTACATTCTTACACATGATGATATATTTTAGCATGTGTAGGTGCCTTATCATGATTATGTATTTTTCTCCTCTCTTCAAATTCCTTGTACACTTTGTGTAACCAATTGGAGGGATGTGTATTATTGTTGAAATTATTCATGAGTATAATTAAAATGATGATTACCATGATCATTTTTTTGGGTTCTAAACAAAGCATCATTGCTATATCCAAATGGAGCACACTTCCATAGAGTTAGTGGCATCATTATTGTGCTATCTGCAAAGTTAAATCAAATTTTATATCTAGACAAAGAACTTTGGAATCACATTTATATCCCCAAAAATTATCATTTTTATACTTCCACATATAGTCGAACATTTTTTCACTTTTATAATAGATGGAATTTGTTACCTTTCTCTATCTACTTTGTCTTACATTCAAGATTGTTGGTTTCAATGCATATTTTGGTTATACTTATTTGGAAATGTGTAATAGAAGTTGTACTAGTTGTATATATTATCACTTTTGTAGGTCCCAATGGAGTGTAAAGATAAGAATAATTCAATAATTTGATCTATCATTTTGCATGGATCAAATATCCTTATATTATTTGAAAAATATAGTTATTTTTACACATGTTGAATATTTGTTTGCGTTGCCATGCATCTACCTAGTAGTTCACAAACACATCAAAGTGGTGGTAAAATTTAATGGTGAAAATTGAATACTCATTCATGTTTTTACCTTATACTTTGCATCCACTATTTTTAGAGAGTTGTAAATGTAATAATTACCTTACATGTGACAAATATAATTATTAGATTAGATTTAGAATTTAAAATTCAAAGTATTGCCTTAATAACCTTTGACTAGTGATGATCATATAAGAGATTCCAGGTGAAAAGATCAGGGATCGAGGAGCGGGCTCTTACAAGCTTTGATGGAGGCATATGACGCCTTCACCTTGTGATGGCCACTGACCATCGTGGTTTATTTTTCCTCTAAACTTTATGCCCTCTAGTACCTTTTTTTTTTGTGTGTGTTCTTTCCTAGTCTTTATTATTTGGAGTGGTATCCCTGTGGAAACCCTCTAGATGCATCATTTGTTCTTGTGGTTGTCCTAGTATCAGATGTAAGGGAAATCTATGGAGGTAATCACCCATCATTCAGATGACCCCCTAGGGTGTGGCAGTTGAATGGCCTTTAAACCCTAGTGGCGGTGTGAACAATGGCAGATGGTCTTTCAAAGAAATCATTGCGGAGAAAGGTAAGTGTGTTTTCCTTGACTCGATGCACTTCCTGGCAGTGGACGATGGCAAGTGCCACTGAAACCATTCCTTTGGAGAAAAACTAGGTAAGTGCCCTCCCCTAGACAATAATAAAGGGTTTCAGATTCCAAATGATGATATGGCTTTGGCCCTTAACATTGAGGATTCTCATTTAAAAAATGTTACAATTTTTTTCGCTGCTTTAGATTCTTCAAAAATCCCAACAAGGAAATACCTTGACCAGTGGATGATTAATGTGTGGAATGAAAAATTGGTCATTTATCACTCATTTTGTAGAATGATACAAGGGGGATTATTTATAATTACTTTTAAAAATTGTGATATGCAAAAGCAAGTGACTAATAAGGAATTTTGGTTGATTGGGAACACCATTTTAGGGCAGTTTCCTGGTCCTCCAACCTGTTAAACGAGGAGGTTCTTGCACTCTCCTAACCAAGATGGATTACCCTAAGAAACCTACCTTTAAATATTTTGTGGAATTTTATCCCACGCCTGGTTGTGAAATTTGGGAGGGTGTTGAGAATAAAAGACACCAAAAATGCCCTTCTGCACCTGGACGCAAGGGTTTTAGTGTCAACCACGCCCGAGGTGGAAATCTCAAATGAGGTTGATATTGAAACCAAAAAAAACATTCTAAACTTTCAAATTGAAGTACCAGGTGGTTTTAATGTGTGCTTCCTTTGTAAAAAAGAGGGCCATGTGAGAAGAAATTGCCCCATTATTAAAAATTGAAGTGCTACGAATAAGAAGAGAGAACCACCATCTATAATAAAAGAAC
Organism: Sequoia sempervirens; assembly: GCA_007258455.2. NCBI lineage: Eukaryota > Viridiplantae > Streptophyta > Pinopsida > Cupressales > Cupressaceae > Sequoia > Sequoia sempervirens. Next base: position 85,867 of record VDFB02083053.1, read on the forward strand.
CCTTTGGAAGGGAAACCTCCAGGGAACTGAAAGGGATTAAAGACCCTAAGATGGCAGTCTATGGGGAATCGTCGAACCCAGTTGAAATTGATCATACCCTAAAAGAAGATTCAAAAAAATGAATCTATGGACACTCTTGAAACCACATTGAGTCTATCGCCCTAGGAGGCTAGCTTAGTTCTCGGGATGGGAACAGTTGAAAATGAATGACCTATGGTGGATAATTGTGTTGGGATGGAAACCACAAACCCACAACAAGATGCATTGAGCAGTGAAAAACCTGAGTCCGTGGGGATAAAAGTGAGCAATCACACCCCATTTGAGAACAAGCCTGCACCCTCAGACCATAGGCTAAATGCGAAATAGTTGGTCCTTGAACAAATTAAAAAATAAATTAATGAGAAAAAAAATCCTCACAATTTCTAAAAGTAAATTAAAGGATTTTAGCCTTGCTGCCAATGACTGTCTCACTGAGCTGATGCATTTGGGGGCTGAGGAAAGTAAAGTTGCTTCTAATTTAAATATTGACCCTTTGATTTTGGATCCAATTTGCATAGAGCTCAGGGACTCAAGACAATAACCCCTTCTACATTGCTTCAGGTAGAATCCAAAGATGGTGAGTCTCTGTGTTGGTTGGACTCGGGACCAAAGGAAACAATAGATAAAGATAAAATCCAAAACCAAGAAGGAGATAATAATAATAACGAAATTATTATTTATTCCAAAGCCTGGAGTATAGAAGAGGCAAAAGAAAAAGCATCCAAGGAGGCTAGTCCTCCCAAAGATAAACAAGCAAGAATTGGGACTAGAACTCCGCCGAGAGACTCGGGAGATAGAGGGGAGGTAAAAGACTCCAAGGAAGATAAGGAAAAAACTAACTAGTATGCTAGAAAAGAAAAGAAAACCTTTGTAAAGGAGTGGCTAGGGCAAAAAAGGAGAGGAAGGAAAAAGAAGCGAAAAGAGGAAATGGTACCCTATAACAGGAGTGAAAATAAAAAGAATGAGTTCCCTATATGCTTTGAGGGATTTGGGAACCTAGAGGATGAAACCATGGATATGGATGCAGATGAATCTTAAATATGTATCTTGGAATGTGAGGGGACTTGAGTCCCCTAATAGAAAATATTGCATAAGGAGGTTTGTTAACCATGTCAAAGACAAATATGTGATAATGCTACAGGAAGTTAAAGCTATTAATTACAATTTGGAATTGATCCTTAAATGCATTTGGAAGGATTCTACCTTATATACTTCCAAACATGAGAAAGGAAAAGGAGGCACTACAATTCTGCTGGCTAGGAAGTGGGAAAATTGGGTGAAAGATCATGGTTCCTCCCCTTGTAACAGAGTTGTTTGGGTGTGTCTAGAAAAGGATGACATAAAATTTGGTATCTACTCCATTTATGCATCGAATGAGTATAGGAAAATATTTGAGCTATGTGATTGGCTAAGAAAACTACCAGAGATCCTATGGGTTATAGGAGGAGATTTTAATATGATAGAGAACCATGAATACAAGCTAGATGGAAATGATATGGGTTGGAAGGGGAATGAAAAGTTCTTCTAGTGCAAAATGAAAAATAAAATAAAACTAGTGGACCCCCTTGAAGGTACAAAGAAGGATAATAGAGAAATCTAGTTTACTTGGTGCAACTTCTAGAGTGGCAATAGAAGAATCTATTGTAGACTCAAAAAATTCTATGCCAATAAAAACTTGATCTCCTTTGATCAAGTTGAAGGATCTAGTTCAAGAGTCAAGGTCAGCCCCTAGACTCTTTTAGACCATCACCCCATCACAGTGAATTTGGTATTTGGGAGTAAAACCAATACCCCTCCCAAGAGAGAAAAAAATTCATCCTCAATTCAAGTTTTCTTAGGGGAGAAGACCACAACAATGCAATCTTCACCTTAAGAGAAATAAATAAGTGGTTGCTTCGGGATTTTGTTGCCATACAAAGTTGGAACACAAATGTGCAAAGTTGGAAAAAATTCTTTCAAAAAATAGGGGAACAAAAAGCAAAGGAAAGAAGGAAAGTTGAGGACCTGTTATAGGAGAAACTATTCCTTACATAAGGTAGGATCCAAAATGATCCCCAAAACCTTAAAATTAATGAAGAGATCATAGGCATCAGGGATGGATGAAGGATATTACAGAATTACAAGGACCAAGGCCTCAGAAAGAGGGCAAGATTAAATTGGGTGGCCCAAGGAGATAGAGGGACCAAATTCTTTTTCATCTGCCTGAAGGCTAAGGAAGTGAAGGAGCAGGTAAATTTCATTTGGGATGCAGGAGGTTTGGTAAAAGACTCAGAGGGAATCAAAGGAAAAAAAATTAGTATTATAAGGACCTCTTCACTACCGAGTGCAATATCACTCCTTGCAAGTTGGCTAGAGAAAAGTGCAAGAACCTAATACTAAGGAAGGTGACAAAGGAAATGGTTGACAGGTTAAGCAAGCCCTTGACTCAAGATGAGATTAAAAAGATAATCCTCTCAATCTATAATGACAAGGCACTCGGCATAGATGGCCTACCAACAAAGTTTTACAAGGAAAACATAGATTGGGTGAGTGAGGATTTATTACAAGTCTACAATGAGGCACTTAAAGAAGGTTCATTGGGTAAGAAAATCAATCAAGGGGTCATAAAGCTCATTCCTAAAAAAGGAGATAAAACTTTGTTGAAAATTTGGAGATCAATTACTTTATTGAATGTCTCATACAAGATACTTGCTAGAGCTATCTCTCGGAGGCTATCCTTGGTTCTTCCTGAGATCATCAATAACACCCAAACAGGTTTTATTAAGGAAGGTACATTCTTGAAAATCTCTTGACTAGTTGGGAGGCAATGGAGTGGACCAGGGCTTCTAACCAAAATATAGGCATGCTACTCCTAGATTTCGAGAAGGCTTACGATAGAATCGAATGGCCATTCGTCCTGATGGTAGTAGAGGCATTTGGTTTCCCAAAAAATCTATGTATAATGGTTAAAACCTTGTTGAAGGATGCCTCAACAAGAGTGGAAGTCAATGGGGATCTCATAGATGAAATAATCCTGCAAAGATCTATAAGGAAAGGATGCCCCCTTACACCCTCTCTCTTTGTCATTGTTGCAGATGCACTGCACTAAATTCTAAGAGACTCCACCTTAAGTCCTAAGGTTCATAACGTCATCCTCCCAAACAAGGATGAGTTGCTAAATGCTCAATTTATTGTTGACACAACACTCTTTGTAAAACTTGACAAAGATAACTTTGAAAATATGATGAGGAAAATGGAATTATATGCCAAAGTAGCCAGTGCAAAAATATCTAAAGCTAAAACCACATTATTAAGTTGGAAAAATCATCAGTCGGAATATCTTGAAGAGCATGAATTCCAATGGGGGGGGCCAACAAGATTTTCAAGTATCTTGGGATACCGTTTGCAATCAATCCTAACCTAAAGTACATGTGTGAATGGTTAAAGAACAAGAATATAAAGAAATTGGAAGCTTGGAACAAGTAGTATCTGTCAATAGCAAGGACACATGTATGCCAAAAAAATATTTCCTCCTATAATGTCTATTATGCCTCAGAATGGATGTTTAGTGGCTATCAAGTGAATGAAATTCAAAAATGAATAAGGAAGTTTCTTTGGTTAGATGGTAAGGGCAACAAAAAAAATACATGCGTTCTATTGGGATTGGCATTGTATGGAGAAGAAGAAAGGGGTTTTGGGTTTAAAGGATCTGAAAAAGTAAGGGATTGCCTTGGCTGTCAAATGGATCTGCAAAAGCATAGTTGGTGAAGAACCATGGAAGGTTCTAGTGAGACATAATATTAGCAATGGAGTCCTCAAGAATGAAAAATCATGGAAGAACCTGCCCATTGTTGACCTCTAGTTTAGCAATTTCCTAGTCTCCCCAATGGGGTCCAATGTTTTCAAGAGCTTATGGAAGGCCTAGGAGAGCTACAAAGAAAAGGTGCTCTCTAAATACCTAATTAAAGAAGAGTTAAATAAAAACATCCTTAACATATCCATATGGTGGAACATTCTCCATAATAATAAGCCTCTTGCACTCCTTCAAGGATGCTCGGCCAAAGAGTGGAATAAGAAGGGGATTTCCTTGTTCAACGATATCATTGAGAATGGTGGGTTGATCAGCTGGGAAACCCTTAAGAAAAACTTTAATCTCCCTCAAAATCAAAAGAGAACCTATGAAAAACTAATAAATCATAATGTTATCATAAATAGCTTAACTCCATATGATGTTAATAAAAATCTAGAGCTTGATTAACTGAAAGATAAAGAAATAACACCCCCTAACCTGGTTGTTGTGCTTAATAAAAATTGGAATCTTAACATTAATCAAAAGCATTGGGAAAATTCTTTCACTAGAATTTGGGTTCAAATGGATGATGTTACAAAAAATGCCAAACTTTGACCCAAAAATCAGTCCTTCTATTTGTGATGTGTGTAAAAAAGTTGAATCTATCTCTCATTTATTCTTTGATTGCTTCTATGCTAAGGAGGTGTGGAAACTATTTCAAATTGATTTTTCTGGGTGGGGGGAAAGAAAAGAATAAAAGAAATAGTATTGGGAAATATTGATAAATTAGGAAAATGTCTTTATTTATTTTGGTTGTTTCTAACTACTGAAATTTTGTGGCAATTATGGAAAGATAGGAATGCAAAAAAATATCAAGGCACTAGGTGGGTACTTACTGAGTCTAATAGAAGACTCATGGTGCATAATGTATATATGTAGGTATCCATCACACCAGAGGTTTCCAAAGAAAAACTCCAAAGACTGATGAAAAATGGCAAGGTGGAGATAAAGAGAGAAGAGTTTATCTAAGCCAACTAGTGGTTGTACTACAAACCAGCAATGAAGTATCTTTTAAAAGATGGCAGAATTGTTGACAAAAAGGGAGGAAAAGTGAGAAGAAAGGTAAAACAAGATTGAAACAAGACTGAAAACTAAGATGTATTACATTTTTGTTGAGCTAGTGATGTAAAGAAGGAAGCATAACATTTGTCGCTTCAAATTTTGTAATGTAATGAACACAGTATATAGTCATATAGAATAGAATCCTTTCCAAAGATGGATTTATTGTAACTATGAAAGTCTAATCAACATGATCAATTTTGTAATCTATTCTGAATATTAAAAAAACCTTTGACTAGCCATTAAGAGCTAACCTAGTGTGTAATTGTGTTGATTTATTTACTTGGTTGTTTTCTTTAAGAACATTCATTCATTTAGTTGAAAATCATCTAGGGGGAAACTTGGGGCTTGTTGAGCACATCTAAATATTAATTTGTGAAGGAGGAGAAAAAGAATTTAGTGTTTAATCAAAGATCACTTCATGCTATGTCACCTACATGGTTTCTTTTTATCCTCAATCCTTTCACTTAGAGTGGTTCATCCATGGGGCTAGCCTAGGAAAACGTGAACCTTGTGGTCCTAAAGATTCCCTAAAGATGTTTATAAACAATGCATTCCTTATGTTCACTTAGATATTATGAAACTGAGTTGAGCAAATTAAACTAGGTTAGATCCTATCAAATAAGATTTGCACACATTAGATTAGGAATGTACTTATGGAGGTTAGGTTTATAGGTGTAGAGGTGAACTAGATCCATAGGTGATTTTCAAATTTTGATATCTTCATCACAATATATCTAAAAATTTAGAACCAAGGCGAACCAAATGCTAACAACTAGCATGTTATCTTCCTATTAATGAGGTTGAGCTAATTACTATTTTCAATTATTTTAATTTTTACAGTTATTAATATTTTTATAATAATCAACATCTACTAATATATCTAAATTAATTATTTGTTTATATAGCACATTTATTTAAATGATCCTAAATAAAATTAATTAAGATGTGACAAAAACACACACATATATATATCAAAGACAATTTTCATATATAATATGACTACAAAACTACTCAAATTAGAACATCCAATAAATTTAGAAGGATATAGAAATGGTTAACATGATTCTCATACAAGGAAATTTGGACTTTATATGTTTTTATGGATCAAAGAAAACTTCCTTATAAAAAAAAAGGTCTCAATACATTGTTCAACAATGTAGCTAAGACATTAACTTTACAAGTTGAGTAGACTCTAATTTCTTAAATAAGTATTTTATGAGCTGATCATTTATTAAATTTGAAATTTTGAAGGAGATTGAAAAAAGTATGTACATCAATTAGTAAGAATGATAATATGTTTCTTTTTTAGTACTTGCTGACATGTAGGAACTATCACATTCCAAATTGTCTAATAGGGTGAATAGTTTTTTTACTTGTTAATGAATGAACTGTGATAATTTTCACTATGAGATAAATATCTATGTTTTCAAATCTTATCAATGGTTGAGATGCAAAAATTTTAACAAAAAAAAAAAATTAAAAATTAATTATTGGTAATTTGATCAAGGCTGACGAGGTTTGAGTCATTTTTGGGGCATTTACATGGGTTCAATATAGGTAAATATTTTTTTTAAAATAAGATATTGGTGGTTTAAATGTATTATGTACAAGCGAGTGTTTTTAAAATAATAAAATATTGGATGTTTAAATTTTTTTGCATTGTAGATATATTGAAGGACATGTAATAATAGCAAGGCATTAATGTAAAATGCTTAAGATCCAAATTAATATGTGTACCTTCCAACAAATTAGAATTATAATTTTTCAAGGTGTGAACCAATATCCTATACCTGCAAGAACACAACAAATGAACACATTAATAAGATCAAATGCAAGTTAGAATAGAGATTCCTCAAGAAATACATTTGGAGGCAAAAGAAAAGGAATGAAATGAAGAACACAACACACTTAAAACAAAGATATCAAATCCTATTCTAAAACAAAGCAAACTCTTAATCTCTTGAGGGAGTTGGTGCCAATTTGATGTGAAAATTGGCCCTTTCCCAACTCCAATGATGTGGTGAAGATGATTGACGATGAAGAGTGATCCACTTGATGAAGACCTCCAATGTGCTCCAAGATAAAAATCTGCATAACCTAGCTAAGATTGGATGAAATTTTCTATGAATTTGAGTATAGTAAGTTTACTCAAGTTGTGGACGATAAAATGAGGAATGAAGCCTCTTATTTATAGAATATCAAGTTGAAGAGATGTCCAAAATGGAGCAATGTGGGACTAAGAATCAACAAATGACGAGATGCCACTTGTCAACATGTGAATGGATGGATGATGTGCAAGTTTTGAAGGATGTGTCAATAAATGCATATATTTGAAATTTGAAATTGTTGAAATGACATGTAAGAGGGAAAGAAGGTGCATTCAATGCCACTTGGCTTAAGACAAAATAAATTTTTAGATGGAGTAAATTCCTTGTTGGAAGGACAAAGTCCACTTCGATTTTGAATTCAAATTTGAGGAATATTCCTTTATTATGCCTTTTGAGCGAAAATAGAGATTTAATAAATGAATTAAATATATTTTCATGTGCAAGTTGCAAAAGCTAGAGGATGGGACATGAGAAGAGATTAAATTAATCAAGGTTAATTAATTTAATGAGAGGATTAGATGATGTGGCATATTGATTTAGATTGATGGATTGATTTAAATCAAATATGAGAAGAATATGATTTCAAGATTAATTAAATAAAGATTTTTTTTGTTTTATTTAACCAAGGAGATGAAGTTAGATTAAACTAAATAAGATTTTAATTTATTTAATTTAATAGACGGACTTTAAAGATTTAGTCAAATAAAATTGATTATTTAATTAAATAGGGATAATTAGATCAGACTGATTGATTTAATTAACAAGAAAGGGTGACTTAATTAGATAAATGATTTATTTAATTAAGAGAGGAACATTGATGAATTTAATCAAATAAAGGTATTTGATTAAATGGTTAGACCGAGGGATGATTTAGGATGAAATAGTGTTAGTGGTCAGGATCAAATGTGCAATGTCGATCAGTACATTTTCTATGTCTACATTTTTCCCCTCTTTGAAGCAGTGCATTTGTTGCGCTAGTTCAAAGAATAAATGATCTCGATCAAAAGCCAATTTTTTATTTTTTTATTTAAAAAAGAAAATTGCCTCACTGCTGCCCCGACAAAGGAAATTATGGTAATATACTGCCCCCTCGAGAGATTAGACAATAATTCTAATTTTTGGGTGATCTCGCGAAAAAAGAGAACAAGTGCCTGACAAGTCCAAAAAGGCTCTAGGAGGTCCAAAAATGAGGTAAAACACCAAAAAATAGTGTGAAATAGCCTTCAAATGGACAAAAATGGGTTTGGGGGTCCAAAACCCTAGCAGGATGGCCGAACGGGGTAAAAAAACCCTAACTTTCAAGCTTAAATAGACCTTGAGGGGCCACTTCCAATTCATTTTGACATTTAGCCTTAAGAGATTTCACGATTTGAGCCTTGATATCCTGACGAGATGGCACAACAACAGCTCCCATTGCATGTCTTCGACCAAGTACAGACGTACCAGTGACCTCCCGACATTGGGGCACCGGTATGTGATCCTTACTTGAGCTTCATTTTTCGTTTTACATGTTCATTTATTGCATTTAGAACTAGGTCACTTGCAACAGTGTTATATAGCATCACTTAAATTTCAAACTAGACCACTCAGTCTTTTAAACGAGACCGCTATCACAAGATGGACTGTGGCAGTGGAGTTTGGAGTTTGGGAACATACTTCAAACTCTGACACCTTCGTGAAATGGATCGCTGAATTTCAAACTTCGACGTTGCAGAAAACTTTAGAATTAGGGTTTGGGATGCTTAAGCAAAGTGCACCACCACGGTGCAGTTTGGGATTTGAAGGTTCCAACATCGTTGTTTGCAAATTTCAAACTATGACACCTTCACAGTTTGCAACGCTGGGCTAGTTTCTTGAACGCTCGGGATAAATTTTCCTGATGATTTTAACATGGTGACTTTTCTCGATGCAGGAGGTGGCGAGGAAGCTCTATTCTCATGAGCATAGATCATAGGAGATATTCGGCTACTTGTGAGATCTGACTGACAAGGAGTAGGACCGACTTCAAGAGATGGGGATATGGTACATTTCCTACGCAACACCTAGGTGGACCCATCTTGGCACGATGTCTGCACTTGCCGAGAGATGGCACAGTGAGACATCATCCTTTCATCTTCCTACTGGCGAGGCCACCATTACCTTGGAGGACGTGTTTCACATCCTTAGATTGTTGATACATGGTTGACGAGTCATTTATGATATGGATTTCAGACGAGATGCTTTCCATGCAGTCCTAGCTACATAGGACTTTATGTTTTACGAGGGTCAGATAGAGCTAGAGCGTCATCGGTTGCTCACGATTCCCTTTCAACTAGTGATTGTTGCCATCATTTCAAGTCTTGTCGCTCCGGATCGACAAGGTCAATACTTTAGTCTTGGTTGGGGGCTTTGCTGGGAGTGAATGGTTCATGACAAGCCAGTCCGTTTTGCATGGGGTCATGTTCTTCTTGCCTCCCTTTACAAGGATTTACATGAGTATGCATATTTGGATGGCAGGGCACTTGGTGTAGGTGTCACACTCCTTCATGTGTGGGCGTGGGAGCATATCTTCATTCTTCGGCCCCAGGTTGTTCTAGTGCCATTCGGACCCGATGATCCAGTGGTTTGGCATTACAGAGGCGGTGTGTCCACACACATAGGCAAGCATGGGATCCCTCACTGGAGGAGGGTCATTGATGAGATGACAGTGTTCACATGGCACCCATACCTTGGTCAGCCCAGATGGGTCGATGATGTACAGCAACTGTTCTTTTCCCACCAAGATCGGCTCATGCAGGGGCGAGAGCACATTATGATCAAGAGGTATCTACTGGGAGGAGTTCAACGTTAGTTTGGGGAGGTACAGGACAGGCCAGATGATGACTGTGTGGCCATTTTTGCTTGCACAGTATCGCAGGGTGCCTGGGGGTGATACATTTCTGCCCCTGAGGCAATGAATAGTTTCAGGTAGCTGGTGGCCCGACCATGGGCATATGATCAGGGGGTCACAGATCCAAGAGTGACTCAGGCGTATAGAGATTGGTTCCAATCGCCTCTATGTTTGATAGTTCTGGGTGCACCCTTCATTCGACGGAGAGCCAGGGGGAGAGGGGCAGGTCGAGGGTGAGGAGGTAGCGGTCCTCCAGTAGGACAACTAGCATAGGTCCAACCAGCGCAGGTTCAAATGGATCAACCTCATGCTAATGTACATATGTAGGATCAAGATCATGGGCTGGAGGGTGGACATGATGGGCACCAGGATCGAGTTGCCACACCACCACGAGCTGGGGATGAGGACCAACCTCATGTCTAGCCTCCACCAGTACAGCCAGCGGGTCATCCGGATCCGAGGGACAGGTTGATACTACAGTTGTAGGCCCAGGTCCAAGCCTTGACAACAAAGAGGGACTAGGCCCGTGCAGAGAGAGATCCGGTGGTTTTACAGAGGCAGGCCGCAGAGTTACAGGCGACTGCAAAGATGGGTCGTAGACAACAACTAGAGAGTATGGTAGATTCCTCCTCTCACAGCACAGTGCCTCTTTGTTCATATAGGGAGGCCATCTGGGAGGTAGATTACTATCGGTTGCTTTACCATCATGTCATACCTAGACCGGCCCGGGCCCCAGATTATTCACAACAAACCAACCATAGACCGGCAAAGGGTCATGGTGATAGAGGTGAGGGCAGCAGAGAGGAGGGTTAGACCTCATTTTTTATCGAGATATTATTCTTTTGTGCCATATGGGCTCTTTTTTGATAGCCCATTGGGCCTTTTTGTACTCATTGACATACACACATGTATAGTGATCCGATTATTATTTTGTACTATGACAGTTACTTGATATATATGAGATGATGAAGTTGATGTGATGTGTCGTGTAGTATTTATTTATTATACATTTATGGATAGTTCTATTTCTATATGCTATGCAATAATGTTATGGTGTTATGCGATGGATATACTATATATGGATGTGTTTCTTTTTGATGGTGCAATCTATATGATGATTTTATGTATGTTGATGCAAATGTGATGATTTATGAAATGATTTCTTTTTCGATACCTTTTTTCTATTATGATGGTGATGATGATGCAAATGCAGTGATCATGATATGCGGTTATGCAATGATGAATGCATGTGATTTTCCATGTATGATATTTTTTATGATGATGTTATCTAATGATGTGATGTGATGTTATACATGAAAATGATATGTTATGCCAAATGGTATGGAGATGATGATTTATGGTGTATATGCAAAATGATATGACCTTATGATGTACATGTGATGGCATAATGAATGATTTTATGAGATGTTTTGTATGATTATGGATGGATGTATGCACTTAATGCAATGGGTTGTTTATAATGCTTATGTACCTGTTATGCTTCGTTTAATTGTGCACTAATATGGGATGATTTATGAAATGTTTATGCAAAATGATTGCAATGTGGTGATTTATGAGATGTCTTATTATGATATGGATGGATGATGGATGATATGAATTTTTATGATGATGTATGCTTTATGCAAATGGATGTAAATTCCTAACCTATTTATGTGATGTGATGGTGGTTATATGATTATGCAATGGATGATGTGATGGATTATTTATGTTTTATGTAATTACGCAAGAGATGGTTATATGCAAATGTGTATGTAATGTTATGATTATGAGATGCGTAGAATAAAAAATCTATATTATATGCATATGAGATGATCAAATTTTTCTATATGATATGCATTGTGCTAATGATTTTGTGGATGCAGGATTAATGATGGTGGTGATTAACTGTCATAGTACCTTGTTAGCATGAAAAGTGAGAAGGAATGAAATAAGATATTTCAACAAGACAAAAGATGATGATAATGAATATCTTATGTGGAGTTAGGATTTTCAAAGGGCCAATTATCTTATGTTTGATAACACACACAAATACGATGCATCAAGGTGTTAAGAACCAGGATGACGTTGTATCCAGTGTGATGGACTTTGACTCGACAATCAAATAGGATTATCCTTGTTCACACTTGACATACATAAATATTACTAGGATGCACCTTAGGTATTTCACACATCTCAGACCAAAACATAGGAAGGCAAGCCTTCCTATGTGGTCAACAAGATATCTAAAAAACCCTCCATACATACCTAATAAAACAAGTATTCACCAAGTTATATTACAAGAACGTCCAACAAGCACAACAGATAAAAGGATCATGATCATTGCCCCATTCCTATCTCTCTAAATCCCTTTGTTGGGGAAATCATTGAGATGTCCTTGGAATGAGCATAATAAGATAAATCAAAAGACAAAGATACAATAAACAAACAAGGTGATGTTCTTCAATACCACTAACCAAGACTAAACTATGGTGATGTTTGATGTTGACGTCCATTGTAGGAAGGATGCATCCTAGGAAATGATGATATCAGATGACTTGATATAGGACCGATTGGATGATAGGCTATTGACACAAAGACTTGACCAACTTGCTTACGTACTAACCTAGATTTTGAGATTTTGACGTTTTGAGTTTTCACTTTTTAACCTACTAGACTTGTTTTTGACTGTTTTACCAAAGGTTGAGGATGAAGATTGTTTATTATGAGTGATGTTTATTGTGGGTGAAAGCGAAATGGGACAGATGGATTTTTTCAAATATTTGGATGTTTTTGATGTTTTGAAATGTTTTGAGGCTGTTTTTGGTATTTTTTTGGGATTTTTCAAATGTTTTGATTTTTTGAATTTTCCAATGTTTTGGGGTTTTCTGAGATTTTTACCAAGAGACTAACCTAAAGACCTATCCTAGGAGCCTCAGGGGCTGATCAATGGATTATCCTTGCCTATGTTATATACACAAAGACCACGTAGTTCAAAGGATGACTTGACCGATTTACAGATGAAGATATACATGATGAAATGTTAGTTTATTATGATGAACTCCAAAGGACTGACCTAAGTGTCTCAGGGGATGATCAAAGATCAACCTATCCTATGTTCAAGGCTCAGAGAACCGTAGTTCAACTAGATGACTCTATTTTTGACTTTTTGATTGACCTTTTGACTTGTTTTTGGGATTTTGATATGTTTCGAATGTTTTTAGATTTTTTGATTTTCTAATTTTAGGACTTCAATAATATAAACGAATCTAATCTGATGAGAACATGCCCCCAGCGTGATGCAATAGTCTACTCCAATAAAGGCAGGACAAACTGACCTTGGGAATGGGTCGAGTAGTACTAGGAGGGATCATGATACAAACACATGACCAAGCTATGATGCAAATTTCAAATGGATGAGTGATGGATGGATGATGCAAAATGAGTCGTGAAGATCCTGGTGGATGGAAAGTGCTTATTTACAAAAGGTGCATGTTTTCCAAGTTTTCACCAAGGTACTTGTCCAAAGCGCCACCGAAGTGGTTTTCACTAGAGGATGATTTTTTCTCTTTACTATTTTTAGTCATTTTTCTATTTTTTTTTTGCTTTTTTTATTTTTTTGTTGTCACCAAGATGCCTGTTTCTAGGTTTTCGCCAAGGTAATCATTTTTTCATGACATTTTTTGATTTTTTGATTTTTTGGTTCTATACCTTGCAATATTAGGCATAAATTTTTTTGAGATGGGATCTCTTCATGGGCTCTTGCAAATGGTCGCCTTCAGGTGTTGATAACTGATATGCCCCTGACTTGTAGCTCGCTATGATCACAAATGGGCCTAACCAATTAGGCACAAATTTTCCTTTGTTGTTTGGGTTTAGGACATTCTTCTGATTCTCCTTTAGTACTAGTTCTCCAACTTGGAAAGTCTTGCTTCTAATTTTCTTGTTATAGCTCCTATTGAGTCTATTCTTATAGACTTGCAAATGATTTAAAGCATCTATACGCCACTCATCCAGTAGCTCTAGCTCATTTAGTCTTGATACTCAGTATTCTTCATCTGTGATGAGGTTTTGCAGTGATATTCTTAGTGACGAGAGCTCGATCTCAATGGGTAGTATGGCTTTTGATACGTAGACCAAGGAGAATGGAGTGGCACAGGTGGGTGTGTGGATGCTAGTTCAGTAAGCCCAGAGGCTAGGATTTAGCTACAAATGCCAGTCACGTCCTACATCATTGACTCTTTTCTTGAGGATTTTTAAAATGGTTTTATTGGTAGCTTATGCTTGGCCATTTCCTTGGGGATAATATGAGGTGGAGAAGTGATGTTGGATTTTAATTTTTTTGCAAAGGTCACGAACATCCTAATTCTTGAATGGTGTTCCACTATCTGAGATAATAGCTTGGGGAACACCGTATCGACATATGAGATAGTTCAGGATGAACTTTGATATCTGCTTCCCCATTATGTAGGTCATTGGTATGGCTTTGACCCACTTGGTAAAGTACTCAGTGGCAGTTATGATGAACTTATGGCCATTAGATGAAGTGGGAGTGATTTTTTCTATGAGATCGAGCACCCATTGTGAGAAGGGCCATGGTGTAACAATAGGATGGAGCTCTTGAGTTGTAGCATGGATGAGGTCCCCATGTTGAAATTGTAGACACCTTTTGATGTAGTTGTGTGCCTCTTCCTCCATAGTGGGCCAATAATACCCCATCCTCAATAGTTTCTTGGCCAAAGCCATTCCACTCGAGTGCAAACCACAAATCCTGTTATGCACCTTAGTTAAAGTAGTCAGGGCTTCGTCAGTATTAAGGCAATGTAATAAGGTTCCCTCTATGCTTCTACGGTATAAGGTATTTCCTAGAATGACAAACCTAGAGGATTTTTTAATAAAAGTTATTTTTAAGCTTGAGGGTAAGTTAGTAGGTAAGACCCCTATTCGTAGGTAGGTATAAATGTCACGGTACTAGGGATCTCCAAGACCAACGATTTTGCACACAAATTCTGACTGTGGTACCTCGAATGCAGGCACGAGTAGCTGCTCCACCAAGAATTCATGTTTTAGGACATTGCAAGGGATTTCCAATAAGTATCCAATTGTTGCCATGGCATTTACAACTTTGTTGTTTTCTCTAGGAATTTGCTCAAATGTGATCTCGATGAAGGATTCTTTGAGAGTCTCCACTAGTTTCTTGTATCGAGTGAGCTTATCATCCTTAGTCTATTATCCACCATTCACTTAGTTTATTATCAACTAGGAGTCTCTATATACTCTGAGGGCCATGATGTGCCACTACACTACTATTCTGAGACCTATGGTTAAATCCTCGTATTCTGCAATATTGTTGGTGCAGGGGAATGCCAATTTATATGATCTAGGTATGCAGTCCCCCTATGGGGTGATGAAGAAAACACCGACACCTAATTTCCATGTTGCATGTATGATCCATCAAAATAAAGTTTCCAGTGATTGGCTATGCTGAGGTTGAAGATGGATTCATCTGGAAAATCCGATACAAGTGGATTCTCTAAATAGATTGGTGCTTCTACAAGTTGATCTGCTATGACTTGACCTTTGATTACTTTTTGTTCCACATATTCAATGTCATACTTTGATAATATCATGACCCATTTGGCCATTCTTCCAGTGAGTATTACCTTTGACAATAAGTACTTGAGGGGATCAATCTTGGCGATGAGTTTTATTTTGTGAGCCAGCATGTAATGTCTAAATTTTTGTGAAGCAAACACTATTGCTAGACATGATTTTTCAATGAATGAGTAGTTTAACTCATGCCCAACCATTGTTCTACTGATATAATAGATGGCCCTTTATGTCCCATTTTCATCATGTTGAGCTAGAAGAGCACTGAGGGCTACTGCTGTTGCAGACACATAGAGAATTAATGGCTTTCTTGTGATCATTGGCATGAGGAATGGTGGTGTAAGCAAATATTCTTTGATCTTATTGAAGGATTCTTCACACTTGTTATCCCATTTGTACACTACTCTGTTGTGAAGTAGGTGAGATTATGGATTCTATTTATCTACCAGCTGTGTTATGAACCCTCAAATGGACTGAAGCTTACCTTAGAGACCTCTCAATTATTTCAATGTTTTGGGTGCCTCCATCTCAAGAATTTCTTTTACCTTGGTAGGGTCTACCTCAATACCTCTCATTGATACTATGTATCCTAGCAACTTTCTTGATTGTATGTCGAAGACGCACTTCTTTGGATTTAATCGGACCTTGTATTCCTCCAGCCTATCAAAAATAGTACTCAAGGTTCTTATGTGATCCTTCCTCTTTCTGGATTTGGCTAGTATGTCATCGACATAATCTTTGATAGTTTTATGGATCATGTCATGGAAGATTAATGTCATGGCTCTTTGGTATGTTGCTTTTGTGTTCTTCAAGCCGAATGGCATCATATTCCAGCAGTAAGTTCCCCATGGACAAGTGAAGGCCATTTTGTGTTGGTCTTCTTTACAATCATTATCTGGTTGTATCCCAAAAAACTATCCATTAGGGAAAGCATTTCGTGTCTTTCCATCATGTCTACGATCATGTCAATGTTGGGCAATGGGAAATCATCTTTTGGACATGCTTTTTTCAAGTCCTTGAAATCTATGCAAATTTTGATGCCCCCATTGGGTTTTGAGATAGGAACCAGGTTTGACACCCATTTTGGATAGTCTATTGGTCGAATGAATCATCCATCTAATAGCTTCTTTAGTTCCATTTTGACTAGTAAGGTGATCTAAGGGTGCATTTTCCTGAGTTTTTGTCGGACAGGCTTTGCTTCACGGTACACGGCTAGATGATGAACTACAATTTTTGGACCAAGCCCTGGCATGTCAGCATAGCTCCATGAAAAATTAACTTGTCTTTCTCTTACAAAGGTTGTTAGGAGCTCTTTTTCCTCTAATAGTAATGACTCTGCATAGAATGTGATGTGTGGGGTCTCCTTTGTTCCTAGATTAACTGTCTAATTGCATTTTTCTGCTAGGACTGCTGATTTTTCCTGATGAAGAGTTCTGAAAGAAAGATTGAATCCCCCATCCTCAGGTGCCTCAGAGAGGTTTTCACCATTGGATATGTCCTTTCTTTTTACTTTTTTTGGGTCAAAGACTGCCACAGTGTGGTTTTCACTCAAGGACTTAGATATTATTCTTAATTTCTCACTTTTGTGACTGAGGGATTCAATCATTTCCCCATAATAGGCTTGTGTATCTAGCTCAATGATGAATCATGCTTTGTGATCCCCACGTGAAATATTATCTTGTAGTCCCATGAATTCTAAGAGCACCTCATTATTTTTGAATGTGTCAAGAATTGGTGGTCCTTGTTGGTCATAATCAATGAGTTGTGGGTAGACTAGATAGATTTCATGGTTTTGATTTTCAGACTCATAGGAGAGAGTGCTAATCATGAGAAGGGTGGTGTCCTCAAAGATCCTTGGTACATTGGTTATGGGATCCTCATCATCACTGATACTACAAACATCAGTTATGTCAAAAGTGAAATTATCTAAGATGTGGCCAGTGGATACAGGTAAGCAAAGTTCAGCTGGTGTTGGTTCACGGGGAGTCTTGACTACTTTAACTAGGGGACCTTGTCCACTTATAGTTATAATCAGAGGGGTACATCTGAGGCCAAGATTTCTTATTTGTGTCTCAGGAATGAGGGCTATTATAAGCCCATTGTCATTTTCCCCCAATTTCTGGTTTCTATCATAGCCCATTGTGAGCATCATTTGCAAACCTTTACTTCTATCATCCATTGGTAGATTAGTTGTTGGTCTATTATCTTGGTATAGGAGATGAGATGGGTCCTCCTCTATGAATTCTCAGCTGAGATCTCCCCAACTTCTGAAGTTGGGATATTCAGGGGATGTTTTGGAAGTGGAGGCTTGATTTGATTGTGGACATCCTCATGATCTAGGAGATTGTGGTAACTCTCCTACTACAAAGGAATTTTTTGGAATCATATAATTTCCACAACCATTGTCCTAGATGATGACTTTGATATAAGAGATGGTAGGGATGGCGGGAATGGTGGGAATGGTGGGTGTCTCTATCGCAAAAGTGGAGGCGAGAGTGGTTGGATCAATGTATGGTGTTGATGGGCCTTCATCATTTTTAGGTACTTGAGGTATTTTGTAGTATTTTTCCTCAAGGTTCTTGCAGTAGGAGAATGGTTCAGGATCTCCATGGATGGTGACCTCTTGTCCTTCATATGTGAATTTGAAACATTGATGGAAGGTTGATGCTATTGCTTGCATTGCATGGATCCATAGACATCCTAGGAGAATGTTATAGGCCAAGCCGAGATCCAAGACCTGACAAGTGGTTTCCATGATAGTTGGCCCTACTTGAATAGGGATTTGGATTGTGCCTTGGGACATTCTTTCCTGATCATCATATGCTCTAATTGTAATACCTTTTCCTTTGTCGATGGAATCCTCTGATATTTTTAGGTTCTTAATGAGCTTGAGGGAACAAATATTCAAGCCTGCACCTCCATCCACCAAGACTCGCTTGAATTTATTTTCTGCACTAGGACCTCTAAATGGAGTGCACGGTTATGAGATGGTTGAGCGGGAAAATATTGGTCAGAGAATGTAAGGAGATTCAGGGTAATGATTTTTCCGACTATAGCTTGGAATTTTTTCGCATCAAGATCTACGAGGGCAGTGGATGAAGCCAATGTTTCCTCAAGGATTTTCTTGTGGACAGATGAGATTTTTAATAACTCCATGATGGAGATTTGTGTCGGGGTTCTTTTTAGCTGATCAAGGACATTGTAACCATTGGGAACAGATCTGGGTGTAGGTACTCTGTTTGGCTGGGATGATCTTGCGATGGTAATTTTGTCACCTCTTGTGGTGACTCCACAATCGGCATGGGCTCCTTTGATGGTAACGGTAGCACAGTAGTCATCCAAGGATGCGACGACATGGTCATACACATGATTCATATTCTTGAAGGTACCTTTCCTCTTATCAGTGTTATTGTTCCCTTTATTGTTATGGTTAGGCATCAGATTCGTGTATATTTTGAGATTCTGATTCCCTATTGGTTGTTCCACATTTATGATTCTTTGATAAATAAGGTCTTGGACTAGGTTTTTTAACCTCATGCAACTATTAGTGGTGTGCCCTTTGATTTTGTGGAAGTCGCAGAGCTGATTTTCGTTGTACCAAGGAGGTTTTACATCTGGTTCTTGGTAGTTCTCATAGGTGGGAGCCTTGATGAGGTTTTCATTTATCAGGTTCTTCATGATGACTTCGAGTGGTTCCCCAAGGGTAGTGTACTTCCGTTTGGTGAAGTAATAGTTTCGCTGGGGCACTCCCCTTTGATTGTTGACATTATTGATCGCTTGATTATTTGGTTGTTGTGTTGTTGTGTTTGCTAAATGGTTGTTTTGATGATGGTTTTGGATTTTTTGTTGTGGTGCAGAAATGTTTATCCAAGGGGAATTGATGACAACTTTGGCATCAATGACACCATCATTGGTAACATTTTTGTTTCTTGCCCATGTGCGAGGTTTATCATTATAGCTTGTAGATGGGCGATTGTTCTATTGTTTGGGATATGAAGTTGATCCTCCAAGTTGTGTCATAAGGGCTTGTTCGATGCTGAGTGCCTTGGAAATCAACTAATCGTACATGGTGATCCCTTGAACTTTGAGGTGGAAGGCTAAGAGGCTGTCAAGGTTAGATAGAATAGTGCACACTTGTTCCTCAGGCATGACCCATTTGCTCTGATTGGCCTTGGATCGCCATCATTGTAGGAATGAAGCAAATGATTCATTCTTACCTTGTTTCAAAGCCGATAGTTCCTCTAGACTAACATCCATTTTGATATTGCAGGCGTAGTTTTTCATGAATGCATCTATGATTTCTTGGAATGTCTTGATGCATGTAGGTAGGCAAGAGAACCATTCCATGGTGTGGCCAACCAAACTTCAAAGAAATATCCGCATCAGATAGGTATCGTCATACGTGACTTCCATGCAATGAACTTGGAATTCCTTGATGTGATCTTTAGGGTTTCCCATCCCATGGTACTTGTCAAACTTGGGGATCTCAAATCCCTATGGGAATGGTTTCATGACAAGGCTCATGTTGAATGGATAAGGACACAAGTTGCTAGATGTTTTTGTGGTTCACCCTGATTGAAGATTGGGCACTTGTTGTGAGAGTAATTTGATTTGTGTTGCAACATCATTTTGTGGATCAGGGGGTGGGATGAAAGTGTTTTGAAGTGGTTCGATTTTCAGTTGGATGGGTGGGTTGTTTGGTGTGTTTTTTGATGGTATCTACACATTTTTCTGAGCCATGTATGCTTGCACTTGTTGTTGTATCAACAATGCTTGTTGTTGGTCTTGTTACTGTTGTGCCAGGATTGCATGTTCTTGAGCTTGTTGTTGAGCTTGTTGTTGCGCTTGTTGTTGCACCAACAATGCTTGTTGTTGGGCTGCTAATTGGGCTACTTCTTGCTGCTCTTGGTATTGTTTTATCGATTGCTAATATGTGTGTTGTTGTGCAAGATACTGCACTTGTGCTTGTGCTTGTTGTGCTTGATATTGGGCTTGGGCTTGAGCGTGCGCTTGAGCTTGAGCTTGAGCTTGAGCTTGAGCTCGAGCTTGAGCTTGAGCTTGTGCTTGGTTTTGTGCCTATTCTTGTGCCTGTGTTGCTTGTTGTTGTTGTTGCAATAAGATTTGGGCTTGAGCAGCCTATTGTGCTTGTAATGCGGCTAGGGCTTGTGTAGCATGTGTTGCTTGAGTGGCTTGCGTTGTTTGTGCGACTTGTGCGGCTTGGTAGTTTTGATTTTTTTGAAGCACCTTTTGATAGGCATCTTGTTGAGCGACTTGTAATGCAATTTTGTATTGATTTGATGTATTTGTGTTTGGTGGTGGTGGTGGTGGAGGTGGATTTATAATGGTGCTTGTTGTGGTGGTGAGAGGCGTTGTCGTGTTGATGGTTGGGTTTTGAGTGGTGGATGGTGTGATCGATGTGGTTGGTCCTTGAGAGATCATGTTTTGAGATGTTAGGGGGGTGGTTGATGATGTGATGGTGGTGGTATGCGTCATTGGGATAGTTGACATCTATTGTTGCGATGTCGATGACAAGTTTTGAGAGTTTGGCGTGATGCTTTAATTGATGTTCGGGATGTTGGTTTGATTTTGATTGATATTTGGTAAAGGGGGAAGCCCTAAGCCAAGAAGTGGTGTGGATGATGATGGAAATGGTGGAAGTGGTGAAAACATGAGGGATGTGATCTCTTGAGGAAATGGTGTAGTGTTGAAAATGCCCCCTGGTTCGAACATGTCGCCCTCTCCTTGTGAGGTTATGGGGAGAGAGGTTTGGGGTGTTGCGCGAAAGGATAATGATCATGGATCATTGGGATCATGGAAAGTGAGAGGAACATATGTATGTGATGGATTCTGGGGTACGGTTTTCCCCAAGATGGTGTTTGCATTCAAGTATTGATTATTGACAAGGGGGTGTGTTTGTAAGGCATTGAGAAATGTGCTTCCCTTGTTAACACTAGGTTGAGTTGGAGCAATGGATGATGTGATTTGCGAGATGTTTTGAGTGATACTTTGGGATGGGGGTGTAGATGAAATGGGGATGGTGGATGAGAGTGGGGGTGTGATCCCAAAAGATGGTTCCACAATAGTACTCACATCGAAATCAGAAGGGAGTTTAGCCCCTTGTTTTGCATTTTCGAGCATGTATAGTGAAGGGTTGAGTCTCATCATGATGTTGATAATCTTATGGTTCTCCAGATTTTGAATAATTTCGGTCATTTCCTCATGTGACATCCCAAAGGGATTATTGATAAGATCCTCCACTTGGCCTTCCTTTTGTTGATTTTGTGATGATGAGGGAAAGTTAGTTAAAGGATTGCTTGATTCAACGAGATTCATTTTGGAGTTTGTTTGGCTTAGGTCACTTGAAGCGGGTGTTTCTTTGTTGGCTTTCATGTTCTTCTTGTGTTGAGATCTAGTTTGAACCATAAAATAAGGATCAATTTTGAAGAATATATGGGAGATGAATCTCTAATTCTTTGGATTGATCTAATCTTAGGCACAAAAAGAGAAAATTTAGGATATTTTTCAAGGATCAAAGGTGATATGATGGGGATGATGTAAAAGATGGATGATGTGGATGTTTTAACTTTTGAGAAATCTTGAGGGGATGCTAGACATTTTAGGACTTTTTGGATTTTTTTTACTTTTGAATTGACTTTGATTTGATTTTGGGTTTGCTTTGTTTTTTGGATTTATGAACAAATAGACCCTAAGATGTTGGATGATTGTCTAAGGGGTAGATTTTCACAAAGGATGATAATTTGAATATGTGTAGGGAGAAGAATGCATCTACCCACACCTATTCAAACAAGACGATAATTTAACCAAGCATATGAAGAAGGATGCATCTACATATACCTAGCTAAACAAGATGGTTTGATAATTTGACTAAGCATATGCAAAATGATGCATCTACACATACCTAGCCAAAGATGATTTGATGTTTTTGATTCAAAGATTTCAAGGATTTTGCTTCAAGGTTTTGATGATTTTGATTTTTGCCAAAAAGACTAGCATGGAGAATAATTTTATCGAAAGGTGATGATGAGGTGATTTTGGTTTGATGTTCAAGGATGAATGAAAAGGTTTGATTTTGATCCTAGAATGTACCTAAAAAGACACTTGTTTACTAGACCTCGGTATTGAAGTTCACATACAATACTTCTAAGGACCTCTATAACTAAGAAGTGGTTAAAATTGAGCATACATTTCTGGATTGTTCAAAGGAATGAGTCTATAGAACCTTGTGAATTTTTTGCTTATTTTGATATGTTGTTTTTTATTGCACTTCCTATGTATTTCTTGATGACCTTTTGAATGTGATTCCTAAATTTTGAACTTTTTCTCAAGGACTTTTGTTTTGGGATTTTGACTTGCTTGGAAATCATGAGGAACTAACACATGTGTGAGAGCCAATTTTGTTATATTTGCTTACTGACTTTTCTTTACCACAAACATTTCTTTGATTAGATTTTCAAATTAGATGTCCAATGTCCCAATTTCTTTGAATCCCACAAAGTGTGTTACGTGGAATTTTGATGAAATCAAGGCAAGGGTTACCTATTGTTTAACTTTAGTAGGCAAATTGAGATGTAAATCCAAGTGTTTAGAAACCTCTAAGGATAAAATCCCAAGGGCAAGCAATAACACTTGAATTTGGTCAATTGTATTTGCCTCCTAAAGGGTTTGAAATTTTGATGATGATGTTAAATGTTTGTTTCCAAATGTTTTCGAACAAGCAAAGAGTTTTGACTTACAAGCAATATAACATCCTAGCTTAATTGGTATGTTTTTCTTGGTGGGCTTGCCTCATGCCCTTCGTAGTAGAAGAGCTGATTTTACATGCAACCAAGAAAAAAATACAAAGGTATGTTAAGAATGAAGTCTTAACCTCTATATTTTAACCAAGATCATACATGGAAAATAACTTCTTGGAATCTAAGTTCCAATGCACCACTTTGATAAACTCATTGGATGGAATGGTTGGCTACTACAAACAAGGTTCTTAATGACAAGACATTAGGGACATGGTACCTTGCGAGCATCCAACAAGCCACTAAAGACTTTAATCAATCCTACTAGGGGTGCTTATACTTTTTACGATAGTACCCCGTTCTCTAAGACATTGTATGGCTAAGGCCTACATACCATGAGGACTTGAAAATTTAGTCTTATCCATTTATATACCAGCCTGAGTGAAAAAATAGTTGGAGTCGCCTTCAAGTTCTCCTTTCGAATGTGTCTCTTAGGCAGGTCCCTCTAAAGGTAAATAACAGCGAGCAAGTACATATGTAATTCAATCGACCTTCATTTAGAAACAAAGGGAGAACACACACAATATACCTAACTCACACTTGCAAGCTTTGTTCAATTTTAATAACCCAATTGAAATGTGGAGGCAATTACTTTATCCCAACCTAAGACCACCAAAAATCCTTTTGATTCTCAAGATCATCATGAGGCACGAGACAAGCACATACGTCTTTTCAATGGTGTTAGTTTGAGTAAGCGATCATGAAAACAAAGTAGCACATGTTCTTTTTAATCCAACAAAGCAATAATGACTCCTTTTTATAGCACCAAATGAAGTGTGATAATTTTCCTTGTTCAATTATTAGCCCCAAACAAAATCTAGTGAGTTTGTGTCCTAACGTTCATTTTAAGTTCCTTTTGTAACAATAATTAAAAAGTTCTTTTTAGAGCCCAAAATGAAATTAGTAAGTCCTAAGCACAAAAGATAGAAAAATTTCCCTTAAGAGGAATAGTGAATCCTCTAAGAGTGTTGAACAAACACTAGAGTGTTTTAAAACACTTGGTATCACGAAATGAGGTCATCATGCTTCTTTTCCTCTTCACCTTTGATCAATCCAACCTATAAGAAAATCAATTAGGTTCTACCAAAATAGAGGTCAAGAAAGTAGAAAACAAACCAAATAACTAGATTTTGATAAAAGGCCCATGTTATAAATAAATTTTCACTTTCTACTTCCCTCCAGCGGTGCAACCCATGAAGGCATTGCAGTTTGAAAACACCAACGGTGCTGTATAGCATCGCTTACTAGTCAACGTCGCTCTACAGCCAGACCAGTGAGCATGAAAGCGTCACTATTCTGGTCAGCGGTGCAGTTTAGATTTTGAAAAGATTCCAGCAAGCCGAAAAGATTTAATGGTGCTGTTTGAAAATTTAAATTCTAGGTGGGAAGTATGGAGCGTCGCAGTTTGAAATTTGTAGCAGTGCGATATAGCGACGTTGAGTTCTCAGCAGTGCTAAATAGTGACGCTAAGCTTCTAGTAGTGGATTTTCCTGTAGAGACACAAAAAATGTGAAAAAGCACAAAATTTTCTCAAAAAACATGATTTGATCTTTTGGTTTTCCCTCCTAGCACCAAAATGTGAACCAATATCCTATACCTACAAGAACACAACAAATGAACAAATTAATAAGATCAAATGCAAGTTAGAATAGAGATTCCTCAAGAAATACATTTAGATGCAAAAGAAAAGGAATGAAATGAAGAACACAACACACTTAAAACAAAGATATCAAATCCTATTCTAAAACAAAGCAAACTCTTAATCTCTTGAGGGAGTTGGTGCCAATTTGATGTGAAAATTGGCCCTTTCCCAACTCTAATGATGTGGTGAAGATGATTGATGATGAAGAGTGATCTTCTTGATGAAGACCTCCAATGTGCTCCAAGATAAAAATCTGCATAACCTAGCTAAGATTGGATGAAATTTTCTATGAATTTGAGTATAGTAAGTTTACTCAAGTTGTGGATGATAAAATGAGGAATGAAGCCTCTTATTTATAGAATATCAAGTTGAAGAGATGTCCAAAATGGCGCAATGTGGGACTAAGAATCAACAAATGACGAGATGCCACTTGTCAACATGTGAATGGATGGATGATGTGCAAGTTTTGAAATATGTGTCAATAAATCCATATATTTGAAATTTGAAATTGTTGAAATGACATGTAAGAGGGAAAGAAGGTCAATTGAATGCCACTTGGCTCAAGACAAAAGAAATTTTTAGGTGGAGTAAATTCCTTGTTGGAAGGACAAATTCCACTTGGATTTTGAATTCAAATTTGAGGAATATTCCTTTATTATGCCTTTTGAGAGAAAATAGAGATTTAATAAATGAATTAAATCTATTTTCATGTGCAAGTTGCAAAAGCTAGAGGATGGGACATGAGAAGAGATTAAATTAATCAAGGTTAATTAATTTAATGAGAGGATTAAATGATGTGACATATTGATTTAGATTTATGGATTGATTTAAATCAAATATGAGAAGAATATGATTCAAGATTAATTAAATAAAAAAAAAAATTGTTTTATTTAACCAAGGAGATGAAGTTAGATTAAACTAAATAAGGTTTTAATTTATTTAATTTAATGGATGGACTTTAAAGATTTAATCAAATAAAATTGATTATTTAATTAAATTGGGATAATTAGATCAAACTAATTGATTTAATTAACAAGAAAGGGTGACTTAAGGGAAAGTGCACCAAGATGGTTCCCAAAAAAGGGGCTTAAGTGGCCACTTTTTTTCTAAAATCAGGAAATACTGACCTTAGACGTGAAATTGAGGATAGCTACACTCAAAATTTTTTGATGGAACAAAAACAAGGACCGCAGTGCTCCGAGTCTACTTTCTAAACTACTAATTTATTTTGAAAATGGTTGAGATTAAGG
>VDFB02083054.1:0-12770 GCA_007258455.2 Sequoia sempervirens
GAGTTTGATTCTGCTTGTCAATGGCTTGAAAGTCACACCCTTGTTGGGTATTTTGTTGGGAGAACCCCCCTGAAAGTGTGCTTAAAGAATGGGTCAACAAGGCCTGGGTCCCTCATGGGCTCCGCCTTGAGATGGTCCAAAATCTGACCAAGGGTTTTTTCTTGTTCTGCTTTTCGGAAGTTAGCCATGTGCAGGCCATTTTGGGTCATGGCCCCTGGTATGTCCAGTCTTCCCTGTTGGTTTTCCATGCCTGGACCTGTGACTTCACTGTCTCGAATGAGACCAAGCTCTGGGTCCCAGTCTGGATTGAGTTTCTTGGTCTTCCTTTGCCCTGTGTGCCTTTTTTGAATCATATTGCTTCCTCTATGGGGAAAGTTATTTGTGTGGAGCCGGATAGGTTCTTCCAAGCCCGTCCCCAAAAGAGGGTTTACGTGGAAGTTGACCTTTCCCAAGATTTGAAAGACACCATTGATATTCAAATAGAAACTCTCCGACATACCCAGAAAGTTACTTATTTTAATCTACCCAACACGTGTTATCAGTGTCAGTCCGTAGACCACAAGATCAAGGACTACCCTTTGGCAGTGCCTCGTACACCTTCTCAGCCACGGGAAACTAAACAATCTCGTCAAGCAAATTCTTTTGCTCCTAAACAAGACTCTGCCTAGACTATGGTCATAGGTCGCTGGAATAAATCTTCTAGTTCTACGTCAGCTTCCAAAGCCGCTAAACCAGCGAAAAATGTTTCAAACCCTTCTCAGAAGGGGATGGCGGTTTCGAGCAAGGTCGATAGCGTGCCTCTTCAACCTTGGTCCAATACCATGCCTCAACCTGCTACCATCATGATGGCCCAACCGCATAGTTTTGCTCCTGGTTCAGGAACCCAAAGGCGCTCTTGAAGCCCCTCTCCACCCAGGGAGGAAGGGGAATATGTTCAGGAGAAATGAAGGATTTCCTCTCCTTCTATCCAGATTGGCTCGGTTCTACTAGAATTTTTACAAAATCATTTCTCTTCTCTGAATGGAGAGGAATCAGAGTTCAATGATATGGACGCAGTTCTTCCCTGAATTTTCTCTCATGGAATGTTAGAGGTCTTACTAACCTCCCCAGAAAATATATTGTCATAGATACTTTGAAAAAGTTGACTGGTATTGATATTTTGTGCCTCCAGGAAGTTAAAATTTCTAGTTTTTTGCTTGCTTCGACTTGTCGGTCTATCTAGCCAGCCAGTTCTATGTTCAGTACCACCCATGAATTTGGGCGTGGAGGAGCTATCACTCTTTTGTCTCCATGGTGGCACTCTAGCATGGTCAAACATGGGTCTGATCCCACGCGGCGGCTTGTCTGGATCCTACTCAATATTGATAATCATTCTTTCGGGGTCATTAATGTTTATGCCCTGAATGATGTTGTGGAGCGCTCTTTACTCTGGCGATGGATTGCCGACTCATTGTCAATCGCCACCTGGATTTTATGTGGGGACTTCAACATGGTTGAGATGGCCTATGATAAAGATGGCATCCTACCCTTCAGATGGGCAATTGGCGAACGTGAGGCGTGGTTTTACATGCGCAATAAATTGGGGCTTTTTGATCCCAATATTGGCCGTCACCATTCTCATTCTCCCTGGCACACCTGGTGCAATTTCAGGGCTGGTTCTGATATAATTTTTAAGTGCCTCGATCGTGCCATGATCTCGACACAATCATTCTTCTCCTTCGCCAGCTCTTCCCTTCCAGTTAAGCCGATAATGGATGTGACATTGTCTGATCACTTCCCCATCAGTTTCCGCATTGAATGGGAGACTAGATAGCCTCGCACATGCAAGACACAATTCTTCCTCAACACTTCTCTTCTCGGCCATAAGGCCACCCTGGCCCACATTCACAGAATTTGGAACTTGGAATGCAGGCCAGCTCATAGTACTGGTTGGATTACGTGGTGGAATGATGCCATCACCCGTACCGCTCGCTTCTTGTGCATTTATGGGAGCCAACTAGCCATCTTTCGCCGACGGTCTTACAAGGCAACCACAGCTGATTTGCTCTCAGCCAACAAGGCCTTAGCGGCTAGCCCTTTTTCTCCAACTTTGCAAGTTAAAGTTGCAGAATTATGGCACAAAAAGCAAGTTGCGGACAACTACACCGCTAGAGGCGTGCAAATAAAGGCCCGTTTGCATTGGCTCAAATTTGGTGATTGTGCCTCCAAGGAGTTTTTCTTGGCCTTGCGTGCCAGGCACTCCCCTCCAGGCATTAAAAAGATTAAAGATGGCGTACAGGTCCTTTCGGAGCTGCCTGACATTCTGCAGGCTTTTGTGCGTCATTATGAGCAAGTTTTCACTGCCCAAGACCCCACGCCTGAGCACCAACAGGCCCTCCAGGATTGCCTTGCTGTCATGCCACATAGGCTGTTTGCAGCCCAGAAGAAATTTTGTGACCAGTTGCTTACGCTTGATGATCTGAAAGAGGCTTTACATTCTATGGCAGATGATAAAGCCCCTGGGCTTGATGGCTTTCCTTGTGAATTTTACAAAGCTCTTTGGGATTGTGTGGGTCCCGACTTGTTTCAGGTCTATTTAGAGGCTTTTCATTCCAATTCTTTAGGAGAGCTAATAAATAAAGGGAATATTAAGTTCATACCTAAAGCCGGTGATCCTGAGGATATTTGTAATTGGCGGCCTATTACGCTCCTTAATGTCTCTTATAAAATCATTGGTAAAGCTCTTACTTTAAAAATCTGCCATTTTCTGCCCCTCATTGTGCGTCCAGAGCAGACTGGGTTCATCAAATCCAGGTATATTCTGGATAATATCATCGCTGTCTGGGAAGGCATGGAGTGGGCCCGACACTCCAACCAAAAAGCTTTATTCATTAAGATTGACTTTGCCAAAGCCTATGATTGCATTGAATGGCCTTTCATTCTTGCCATGCTGCAAGCTCTGGGTTTTGGGCCCAATTTTATTCAGTCTGTTCGAATGCTCTTTGTGGATGCCTCGGCCTACATCACCATCAATGGTCGACAGTCCTCTACCTTTGGCCTTTTCCGTTCCATTTGGTAGGGTTGCCCTTTGGCTCCCTCGCTGTATGTGCTTGCCGCTGAAGGGTTTGGTTATTTGTTGGCTAATGCGGCCTCATTGCAGCGCGTCAAAGGCATTTCGTTGCCGAATTCCCAGTTGCAATTGCTCAATGGTCACTTTGCGGATGATTCCTTTCTCACTCTCCTGGAGGAAGAGGAGACCATTCACAAGGCGATCCAGTGCCTTAATGTGTTCTGTCTTGTGTCTTGCTCCGCCATTCAGTGGCACAAGATGCTTTGCTATCAGCAGTCTGTCCTGCCTTGCCCTGCTTGGCTGCAACCTTTTGGCTGGAAGTGGATCGGGCCAGGCGAAATTTTCTGATTTTTGGGCATTCCTTTTGCTTTCCAAGCTTCTTCGGCGGAGCTTTGGCAGGTTGTGCTTGTTCGGGTGGAGAAAAAACTGACTTACTGGATCACCAAACCTCTTTCTTTGGCAGGGAAATTCTAGATTTTCTCTAAAGTTTTGGCCGCTACCCATGTTTATTATTCTTCTTGCTGGGCGCCTTCTAAAGCTGCTTATAGCAAGCTTGAGAAATTGCTTCGTGATTTTCTTTGGGCCTCCTCTGATACTTATCATGGCTTCCATCGTGTCGCCTGGGATTTCTGTTGTCTCCCCAGGGACTCTGAAGGCTTGGGTTTGCTCTCTACCTAGAGGCAGGGAATTGCTCTATGTGTCAAATGGGTGATTCGTGCTCTCACAGGTGACAAGGCTTGGAAAATTCTCCTTCGCCACTGCATTCAGTCTGGTTTCCCCGCCAACAGACCTACCTGGAAAGGAATTGGCCTCTAGACCCTTCTGGTTATGAAAGAGCTGGTTCAGATAATTGGTACGTTTGTTGCCAAAAGCATTTGGCGTGCCTAGGAATCTGTCAAACCTTGGCTCCGGTGGTCTGGCTCCGGATTTCGGGACGGGCTCTCCCTAAACCAGCACAATGTGTGGTGGTCGCCCCTTTTTTCCAGAAATGATCAGCCTTTGGCTAAAGTGCCTTGGCTTAAAGCTCTCAGATTTCACAAGAAGGGTATCCAAACCCTCCATCAACTTTTTCTTAGACCTGCCATGCGCATCATGCATTGGGACGAGTTTCGTGCCTTATATAATTTTCATAACCAGGACCGTGCTACTTTTGAGGGTCTGATGAGTGTTATCCCAGACGAGATGCTTCACAAAATTGGTATTTGTGGGCCCAAACCATGGTGGAAAGACTAAAAATGGTACCTAGATACTCCTTTGAGAAACTACAAGCCTCAGCTTGGCTACAGGTGGCTTTCACCTCACTTTCCCATGATCCAGAGTCTGAATCAGAGGTAGTTTCTCCAATCTCTGGCTCGTGTTTGGCATAAATGATTTGCCAACACTTGGTTTGCAAGTGTTGAGCCAAAGCTCACCTATTTTTCCTAGTGTATTCTTTTCTAGGGCTTGTCGGTGGGCTCTCGACTTGTTCATTTGGGGGTTCCGGACCCTCGGTGCCCGTTCTGTGGGCAGTCTGAGACTTTTAAGCATCTCTTTTGGTTTTTCCCTCGGGCCCAGCAGTATTGGACCTGGATACATGATTTTTTTAGGCCATTTCGATCGGAGCCATTCTCTTGGCACATGATTTTGCTAGGGGATTCACCCAAATTCCTAGCAAAGTATACTCAACTTTGGCACACTTTCAGGGTGGAAATCCTTTTTACTATTTGGAAGGATAGAAATGCCTGCATATTTGCTCATTCTCAAATGGATTGTTAGATTTCTATGTATTCTAAAGCTGTTATTTGCTCTAATGTATTATTTCAGATACAGGTGCAAGCCAACAAAGTGGCATTAGAAGTTGCTCACCTCCAGGTTCTCCTAGACCATTGGGGCAATGCCCCGTGCACTGTGGCCCAGGTCCCCGACTCGCCCTCCTCCTCCCACCACCGGTTTCCCTCTTGGGGCCGGCGGCGGAGTGGTACCGCTCGCCCCTGCTCTCAGCCTCCGCCTCGACGGGACTCCCACCCCCCTCGGCGTGCTTGCTCTCCTCTGCCGCAGGCTGGCCAGGGGTGGTTCTCTGGTGGGCCGTCGGGGAGTGGTGGCAGTTGGCCCTCTGATGCTGCTCCTGCTCCTGGTTCTACCTCTGGTTCTGGTTGGCCAGATACAAGTAAAGTCTTTCCGCAGCTGGCCCTTGCAATCTTGCCTTGGCGCGAGGAAGAAGTTAAAGAAAAAGATGACGATGGTTGGGCTCCTCCTGACGTCAATCCTGACCCCGCTGATGTATGGGGGAAGAAGGATGACAAAGACCCTCCTGGCTCTACTGGCACTGCCTTGGCCGCTTGATGGCCATCTTTTACTATTTGTTATTTTGGACTTCTGGGCTTGACCCATGATTTTTTGATTTTCTGGGCTCTGCCCATGTGACCTTCGGGGTGTGCTTTCTTACCACCCAAACTTTTTTTTTTGAATATGTATTTAATCTCTTTATTAATATAGATTAGCGGCTTATTCATCAAAAAAAAAAATTTTAAAAAAATATCACATAATATTATTATATAGATGACCCTAATGATAATGAGTACAAAGTCTTGCATATAGGCAAGGATGAGGCAATCCATTTACGAGGTGGATTGACAAGTGCCCCATGATATGGCACAAATGAATAGACAAATGTCGTATAGGTGTCAACCTTAGGAACACTTGGAGTGTGCAAAGCAACAATCTCTATGACCAAGTCATCAGCGTTCTGTACCAAGTGTTGAGTGAATTTTGAGGTGAGATGGAAAGACTTCCAACCTCAAAAAGGTATGTGCATGAGGTTAATCAAATAATTTGGTAACCTCTAAAGGTCTACAAGGTTGCACATTCAGTTAATGAATGTTGTCTAACCTCATCAACCTAAAATTACCTTAGAGTATGAAATCTTGAATGAATAAATTATTCACACTAGCATTTTGTACTTATCTACAATTCTTTAATGTAAAGTTTGATATTATAAAAATTGAGTCTAAAGCTAAAGGCTTCATATATTAGGCTTACTTTTTAAAGTACCTGTTTACATGTTGGTGGCTTAGTTATGAAGAGATTTTAAGAAAGAAAAAATTCATTAGCTAGTCCCCACTTTACCATTTTGTATGGAGCCAAAATGTCAATCCCAAATATATTCAACCAAAATGCTTTGAGCTTTGTGATGATTAAGCTAACACATTTGATAATTTATTATTTTTTATAAAGTTTTTATATCATATTTGAATTTACAATTTGTTGAGTATTGGGATTTGGAGTCTGATTTGATGTCTCCTCAGCTAGGAGTTAAGATTGAGGGGTATTCATTTTACCATAATAGCGAGGCATAGTCTCAGCAATCATACTATCAATATCAATATTGCACCTATAGGAGATTTGAACTTTGGTAGATATCGAAATCAAGGAACATACCATCATCCTCCCTAATTGTACTCAACTAATTGAGTTACAACCCTTTTTTTGTTATGATTGTTTGATATAATAGATTTTAAAAAGGAAAAATATAACTATAATATAATGTTTTTAGAAGGGCTTACACAATTTATTGTGTGATAATGAACTTTTACAAATTCAAAATATCTCCATTCATTGTTTGCCTTGATAATTATAAAATCATTTCCAACTTTTTCATCTCAAATATTATTGGCTTACTGACCTCAATGGAGTGGTTTTATCCATGTAAGTGTGTGCATATGAGTCCATTTAGATCTAGATGATGAGACTTGTATTAATATGTGTGGGAGTGATTGAAATATGAGTCAATTTTTATAGAGTGGTCTACACTTGTGTGTGTAAATAATATGTAAGCTCATAATATATGGAGAATGAGAAGGGCTTAAAATATATCTATACATATAATTACTTAGGATAGCCAATATTCTATATTTTTTTGATTAGTTGAAACCCATAAAATGGTTGCATGTCTCACCAACACTCCTATGAAGTTTAATACCTCATTGTGAGATTGATCAAATGGAAAAGCAATGATGATAATTATCTTGGTCTTCTAGTAGATTTAAATGCATACTCTAGTAATCAAATCAATGATATTTACCATTATGATCCATAATTATTTATATTGTACTAATTATATCTCTAATTATTGAATAATGATATAGGTGTTAAAGTATTTGTAGCCATTGGATCCAACTAGTTGAATAATTGGCATGCATTTCCATTTATGTGATATAAAAGTTAGATGAGATCAATGACTATATTAAATTCCTAAATTCGATGTTATAGGAGATCAATTACATTTGGGACCAATTAGGTTTCACTAAGATTATGAGGGTCTAACATAATAGAAGATTATATAGTGTAGAAAAAATATAGCTTCATGACATTATAAATACTAGCATAGTGAATGTCATTCATTTGATTGACCTATATACATTGGTTTGTAGAGGATTTATAATGCCACTTATAAGCACTCATCTCCTAGGCATGTTTCTCAACTCTATATACCTACATTTATTACATTAGTTGAGTATACCTTTCTCCCTAATACTTAAGTTATATATTGGGTCATATGTTGGTTATTTAAAAACCCTAATATGCATGCACATGATAAGGTATTTATTGAAAATGGAATCACTAGGAAAAGTATTGTAATATATCAATCTTATTGGTATCACATGTTACAATCCTACGAACAACAAACTACACTCATTTGATCAAGGATTCGCCCCTTATCAACATAATGATCATATCATATTTTATCTTGTGTGGAAATATATCTTCTTTAAATTGGGACGTATGTAAAAAGGACAAAGAGAAAATTCCTTTTATTATGCACACAAGATCTTTTAACCTCTAATTTGATCTAGTTCTTGTAGCTAATGAAGTTAATAAAATGATTTCAATTTGTTGGTTTGGTCTTCATTTAATTCTCTAACACCATTCTCTACACATAACAAACAATAAATTACTTTATCAAGTTAATTATTCCTTGAAATAGTAGACATAGCTAAACCAAATTAATTTTGTCCTAATTCATGCTGGCCACATCACTAATTTCACCATCTATGATTCCAATCACTTTACCAACCTTGAGATTAGCATTAAAATTATTGATCATCACACATCACTTACTCTTTCAATTATATGTTCCTACTATCATTGTAAAAAAAAAAACAAAGTCTATGAACATGCTTACCAAATGATAAAATAGTTTGTATTCTTTGCATCATCAAGCAACTTGTTTCCCAAATAACTTGTTCTTCTTAAGAAGTCCTCTTAGCTATGATATCCCTTCCTTTAGTGGTGAACTTAATCTCATTAACTTTATGATTTTATAGAATCTTACTAATGAAATGTATCCATCCACCATTCATAGCTATATTAAGTCTCACCATATAATTCATTGTATGCCTAATTCTCACCCATGGATATATTAAGTTGTATACTTATTTGGTTGCATGGGGTGGTGAGTCTATTCATACATATGATATTACATCTATTAAAATTTTCCCAGTAGCCATGTATCTTGCATATTACATGGATCCTATATTCTTATGAACAAACAACTTTGAATTTTAAAAAAGTAATTTGTGTGCCCCTTGTTGCAAGTTGTGTCCTTCCTCCTTATACCAATCATTTGATAATTTCTATGATGAATTATTTTACACTATATGGAGTGGCTACAATCAATTTTTTCTAAATTTTGCATGC
Organism: Sequoia sempervirens; assembly: GCA_007258455.2. NCBI lineage: Eukaryota > Viridiplantae > Streptophyta > Pinopsida > Cupressales > Cupressaceae > Sequoia > Sequoia sempervirens. The sequence goes on from VDFB02083054.1 coordinate 8,726, forward strand.
CTCAAGTATTATTATTGAAAAAATAATCAAGGTTTTTATCTTTATTAGTTGATTTGAAAATATTTACAAACTCGAATTGAATATTAGTATTTGCTAAGGAATTCTTCTAATGTGAATGTTTATGCCTTTCCAACAAGGTCATATTGAGATTTAGCCTCATATATTTCTTGAATTAGAATATTCTTTTCAAAAAAAGGTTCATACCTTCAATTTTTTCTTTATGCTCCACTATCACAATTTCTTCCTTGATCTTTTCCAGTTTTATTGTATCCATCATCTCTTATGGTTCTACGGTTTTCTTTTCTAGCTCTTCTAGTTCTTTTCCTTTGCTCCCACATCTTTGAATTGGATCCCAATGTTCTTTGTAAAAAAACAAAGCTTTTTTTTTCTCAACTAATTTTTAAGATCTTCATTTTTTATTGTTGCATGGTGAATTTTTCATTTATATACAAACTTTATTTGGCTTAGGCTCAACTGTGTCAAACTTTTTTATCCATCCTTTGTGACTTTTTGACTTTCCTCTTCTTTTTTTTGTTCTTATGTAGTGATAAAGTCTCTTTCTTATCTAGATTCCTTCTTCAAGATAAATAAAATAGTCATCAAAAGACATTAGCTTTTTGAATTTGTTAGACAACTTTTGATATTGACTAAAAACTTTGAGGGATTCAAATTTGTAAATTTCATCTCTATCCCATTTTTCCAAATAATTATTTCATTCTTCTTTTATATTGACCAATTTCATTAGTACCTTTTGAAGAAGATTCATGATACCAAATCTCTATTTCACCACGAATCAAACATTGAATACTAACATATAACTTCTAAAATTGGCATGCAAACACTGAATACTGACATGCAAGTGTTGATCACTAACATGCAACTATTGAAACTAACATGCAAATAAGGAATACTAACATGAAATTTTTGATCAATAATATGGAGCCTTAAAAATTAGCATGCAACATGAATAAATTGCAACAATGGTTATCTTCTCCAATAAGTTGGAAATATCATAGCTTTCATACCACTGTAATATCCTAAATGAATCATCTTACCAAATTAATTAAAATTAATGGACCACAAAAATCTAATGCAAATCATAGTATTCAACTCACATACAATTACTTTCAAATATAAACTAAAATACCCACAAATTTCATCAGTTTCTCCAATGCTTAGGTGACTAGCTTGACATAGTTTTTCATAGAAAACATAATCAACTTCCTCTATTGATATTATCTAATAAAAGTACATAAAATATGCTACTACAAAAACAAAATCAACAACAACAAACACAATAGAAGCAAGAGTTTGAAACTATCATGCCAAAATCTCTCACCATAATATTGTAGCATGCACACATTGACAACATTGGAAGACTTCAACCTAGATATGAATAACTACACCCCATAAATATGATGTAGATTGATATAGTAGAACAATAATAATTAAAATAATGTTCTAAAACATCACACACTCTAAAAAAATAATAATCCGAACTCTAAGCGAAACAACACACTTCTTCATTTACAACCTACAACTAAACAAGCACACAGTGAAATAAATTATTCTATGAATATTTGAACTCCACTGCAATCCCTAAATTAAGTTTATCTTTGAACCAAAGGGGTTTATTCCTTTGATTATTATCTTCAATGGGTTTTCATCCACATAAGATTTTCGTATGAACACACACAAGTTTTCAAATAATTTTTTGTAGAGTTTCTATATGTTAAAATGAGATTTCTCAAATGTGTAATTACCTCCAAATAAATAGAGAAACAAATTTAAATTCCCCTCTTTCATGGGAAATGAATAACATAAAATCAAATCCACTCTCATTACTTCTAGTTAGAAATACTCCGTAGCTCTCAATGCCTCAAATAGTCGAGCCATCACAAATTAAATATTTAATATTTAAGTGGTCTAAATAGTAATACTTAAAAATTAAAATATTTTGCATACAAAATTTAATATTAAATAAATTACTTTTTCAATTACTTACCATAGCCCATGTAAAGTGTTGGAATGGGCTAATTGGATCCCCATTTGAAATTAATTAAAAAGGGACATAACATGGTTATGATTACTTTGTTGTTAGTGTGAATAATTAATTTATTCACTATAGTTAAGTGTATTTAGGTTGATGAGGTTAGACAACTTCTTGTCTAACTGAATGTGCAACCTTTTAAAGCCTCTAGAGGTTACCAAGTTATTAGGTAAACCTCATGTGCTACCTTTTTGAGGTTGGAAGAATTTCCATCTCACCTCAAAGGTCACTCTACACTTAGCACACAAGGTTGATGACTTGGTCATAGGGTTGTTGGTTTGCACCTCCAAGTGTTCCTAAGGTTGGCAGGCTATAGGACACTTGTCTACTCATTGTGCCCTTCATGGGACGCAATCGAGGAAATCCACCTCATAGGTGGATTACATCATCTTTCCTATATATGCAAGGATTTGTACTCATTATCATTTGGGTTGACTAAATACAATAGTTGCATATTGTTCATTGTGCTTGTCTCTTATTTCCTATACCTCCTAGTTTCTAATATTTATTACTTAAAAAATCACAATGCCATATCACAAATCAGCTAGATATCTCTATATAGTGGTTTTATGATATATGGCTACTCATGATTGTTATTACTTTATCATTTAAAAAATTATCCAAATCACCCCATTGAAATCGATAATAACCCCTCCAACCTAAACCGGGATGGTGGTTGGAATTTAAGTTTCACCTAAGATCCTTTTAAACCACCTTAATAAATTGTTTCCCCCTCCTCTCTAGTTCTCCCTTCCTCTTTGTTGCTCCTCATGTCTTCCCTTCCCCCCTCCTTCCCTTAGTTCTTTCGTCCCTTCCTTCGAGACAATGATTGGCCTCATGTTGAAGGTCATTGGTGTTCTCCCCTTCTTTTTACTCCCTTCCTTAAACCCAATGATGGGCCTCAAGTTGAAGCTCATAAGTATTATCTAAAGATATATTATACTAATATTTAATTTAGTTATAGTTAGTTTTATAATATATTATTTTTAATAATATAGTGTTGTAAATATAATATTTTAAATTTCATTTTATAGTAACTTTCTATCTCTAATTATACTTTTGTTTCTTGAAAGGATTTTTTTAAAGTGTATTATAAGTATAATTGTCTCTTTTAACTGTTTTTTTTTTGTAGTTAGAGGTGTCATATTACAGCTTTCTATTTGTGTACATTAGCATAAAACAAATATAACCAAGTATAAATAGCATAATATAGTAAGAAAAGTATATTATCTTATAATAAATCTATAGTTTATAATTAACCCTTTATTTAATTTTAATATTATCTATAGGTGTTTTATAGTTAATTTTTTTAGCTATAATAAATGCATATATTATCTCATAATAAATACATATTTTAGATATTATTACATAGCTTTCTAATTTGCATATTTTCATATTTTAGATATTTTAAATAATATTATTTACCATCTTACAACTATATGTTGATTGTTATCCTTTTATTAATTTTAATATTAATTATATATATTATAATAATATTTTTTGGAGTTACAATTAGCATTATACTATAATATCTGATTTTTTTGTGTGCATTCATGCTTGCATATAGTTACCGCTATATTATGCTACAATATTAGAATGCTATATAATATGATAATTAGAAATGTATAAATAAAATGTTCTTTTAATGTCTTATTATAAGATAATATAGATAATATTATCATTCTAATTATTGTCTTATAGTATAGATTATAAGATAATTTTCTACAAATAAAATAATTAATAGTTATAATAGGTTAATGTGTGTTTTTTCTTTTTATTTATTTAGTCATTTTGATTTATTAAAATCTTCATATTTATCTTCTCTTGCTTCTATATTCTAATGATTGATCATGGAGTTTGATCTGAAACATTGTTAATAAAACTCTACATTGATCAAATTTAGAAGAAACATTGACTAATTCAATATGAATTATGGAAATTTCATTATTTTAATGGTAAATATGCAACCAAGCAACCTTAAAATTATAGTTTAAA
>VDFB02083055.1:0-45322 GCA_007258455.2 Sequoia sempervirens
CAGCAGAGAATTAAATTTGAAGAGTGACAACTTCATGTTGTAAGGTGATTTTTTATATAAGAAGAACCATGAGGGCATCTACCTTCGATGCCTAGGCAAAGAAGAAGCTGAAAGGGTGATGGCTGAATTCCATGACAGATATGGCACATGACACAGATTTGCACCATCTACTGCAAAGCAAATTTTGAGGGCTGGCTATTATTGGCCCACATTTTTCAAGGATGCACACAACCAGGTAAGGACTTGCCATATGTGTCAGACTGCAACAAGTAGGGAAAAGTATGTAGCTCTTTCACTTTAGCCTGTTATAGAGGTAAAACCGTTTGCACAGTGGGGATTGGATTTCATTGGTCCGATCATTCCACCCTCTTCTACAGGTCACAGTTATATTTTTACTGTCACCGATTACTTTACTAGATGGACTAAAGCTCTTGCATGCAAATAATATACTTCTGAAGTGGTAATCAATTTCCTCAAACCAGGTATTATCAATCACTTTGGTTGTCCATTTGCTTTAGTTTGTGATAATGGTCCAACATTTGCATCACTAAATTTTTATAGCTAGGCTTTTGATCATAGAATTATTGTGAAATTTGCATCAAATTACTATCCAAAAGGTAATGGTCTAGCTGAGTCTTCAAATAAGAACCTTTAAACAATCATCTGTAAGTTATTGGAGAGGAATCGTAAAGATTGGCATACCTAACTTAGATTTTCTCTTTGGGCAGATCACAGTAGACATAAGGCCTCTCTAGGAACCTCTCCCTACCACCTTTTGTATGGTTTAGAACTAGTATTTCCTATCCAATTAAAGATCCCCACCTTGCAATTTATCAATGATTATTATGATGAAGGGGATAAGCGTGAAGCTCATCTAGCTAAAATGTTGCACCTTGAAGAGAAAACAGATGAAGCCTTAGAAAACTTTACTAAACATCAGGGTGTAGTTAAGAGATGGTTTGATAGAAGAGCCAAGTTGAAAACTTTTAGAATCTATGACTTGGTTCTTTATTTGGATAAAGAACACGATTGAAAAGGGGAGCATGGAAAATTTGACAAACTTTGGATCGACCCTTACAAGATCTCAAAGATATTGGGAGACAATGCTTTTCACCTAAAAACTCTCACTGGAGAGGATATCATGTTGCCTGTTAATGGGCAGTATTTGAAACATTACTTCCAATCCTGAGTTGTTCATAGCTCTTTCCTTGTAAATAGTTAGGTTAGGTTTCTTTGCTTTGCTTTGTTTCACTTTTGGGTTAGCTTAGGTTGGTTTTGGTTTATGGTAGGTTTTCTTTCTATTTTACTTTTGCTTTTGTGTTCTCCTATTTTCTTCTGGGGTTGTTGTCCTTGCACAACAATCATTATATTACTTGTGACTATTCTTCAGATTTCCTTTACAAACTATAATCATCTTTCCAGAGTCATTCGGTGAAAGTCCTTTAATTGGTGTCACATGTGCTAAATTGGAAGTAGATAAGTCATTGGATTAAGTTAAATCTGGAATGTGCTTGGGTCTCATATCTTTACACATATCTTAAAAATTCCAAGGTTGTTAGCAATCCTTACAAGGTCTGGTCAAGTGAAAAATATTATATTCTGCTTTAGCCCCACTGTGGTTCTTAGACCTAAGTGTGAGCTTCATTGCTTATAGGGTGAAATGGAAAGTTTAAAAAGATCTTAAAAGAATATCAAAACAAAAGAAAATATTGAAAATCAAAATAGAGCATTCACCTCATCGAGAGTTTCCAAAGTATCTCTACGAGGGCTATGGATTCCCGACTAGCAGTAGAGCTATGCTTGGGAGGACCACAACGATAACCTCATCAGGGCTATGGATGCCTGACTGGAAACAAGGCTCTATCCAAGATTCTTTTAGAGTTAGAATCCTTACATAGCTTGATTATACTAAGTTTGGTTCTTGTTGCAACTAAGAACAGGAAATGAATACATGTGCACACACTCTAACTTCGGTACAAGAAAGGTTTTCTTGTCTAGAGACTTTGAAGCTCTATTTGTAGGTGACCTAATACAAGGACTGAAACCAAATATTTTGGGTTCTTGATTCTAGTTTGTCATTGAAATTCTCTAGAGCATTTCCCTAGAGGGAGTTGCCATTTGTTGTGTAGTTTTTGCACACATGCCTCGCTGAAAGCAGGGACCCTCTTTTTTCTTGTTTTTCTTTTGCATTTTCCTTTTTGCAGGGTCTTGACTTCATCCCCTTAGGGGATAATTCTCTTGGTTTGGGTCTTGAATTACCCATGTACACATTGATAAACTTGCATTTGAGATGCCCTCTTCCATCTTGATCGTTAGAAATCACCTTCAGGTCAAAGTTTGTAAAAATTGGGAAAAACTAGCTAAGTATGGGGGATTTTTGGAAAATTTGGGAAAGCTTAGATTACCCAAACCCTAAGCTAATCAGATAATCCAAGGTACCTTGGATTATTTGAAATCCACCCTCCCTTCACATTTCCAAAATGTTGAAGTGTCTAGTCATTCATTAATGAAGGTCATTAATTGCACTAAAATTGCATTATATTTGATTTGGACATTCATTTTTCTCATTTGCATTCAAAGAGAGTTGAAGAGCGACCTAGAATCCTTCATTTCACATTGATTTGGTATTTTCTTGGAGGATTTCTCACTCAGATTGTGATTGCTATTGAATTTTCCAGCCTTCTCATCAGTCTGCCTGTTATTTCTTCTAGGGTTTCATGTTTAAAGGTATGTCATTTCATTTCATCTGCTTACTTTGATCTCATTCTTCTTTTGTTCTTGCATCCATAAAATTATGAGTAGAGTCGATTTGCCTTCAATTCGCGATGGTCCATCTCTTGCATTGATTATTGTTTAGGTGGCATGGTTAGGGTTTATTGTTGCATCATAATATTTTCTAGGGCATGAAAATTAGGCATGTTAAGGGTTCTCATTTCAACAATTTTAGATAATGCACATTTAAGGACTCTTCCATTTTGAGATTTGCATGATGAACTTGTGAAAGAAAGTAAATCCCTCTTTTCATTCCATCCTGCTCGAACCCTAGGAATGAAATTCCTGCCCGTGAGTTAAATATGAATGATAAGATCTGAATCATTAAGACATTGTATGTAATTGAGTAAGTCATAGCATGAAAATTTTCTGAGTGATTGATTTTTTGAAGAAATTGGTCTAATTCCATGAATTTAACTTAATTTTTTTGAAACTTGGTGATTTTTGGCTCTCCAGCAGAATCTCGGTGAATCTGAGCTCGCTTGGATTACTCGATCCTTAATCCACTCATATAATAGAAGGTCGCTTGGTTTAGCCAAAGGTCTTGTACTTATGTGCGACGAATGTTGATCTTGACTCAAGTTCGAAAATATCTAGATACCTAGGATTTTTTGAATTTCGGGTAATTCTAGGTAGATCAAAATTACCGATCTCCTCCAAATTGCATGTTTAATGCTTACACTTGGATTTAATGTCAAATTTAAGGCTTGAGTGAACTTTTGCATTGATGGTTTAAATTTTAATATCTCATGGATTTCAATTTGCAAGTGGATTTGAGTTGTTTGCATTCATTTGGCTACTTCAGTAAATTCAAGCAGGGCCAGATTGACCGAACCTTAATCTGGTTTGAAAATCTGACCAAGCTCGAATTCTCTGAATTTTTTTGTTTTGAGCTCAAATTCAATATGAAAGTTGATATTTGATCATCTTGATTGCTTTTACTAATGTTATGTGCTTCAATGATCATTTCAGGAGGACTTATTTGATTAAAATTGCATTGTGATATACTTTCTCTCTGGTAACTATGGTTTTGTGCTAACAGATGTAGGTAGAGGAAAGTTCAGACAAGACTACCAAAAAAAAGGCTGCTCTGGCACACAAAAAATCTAGAAAGAGGCAAGAGAATGAAGTATTATTTTAAGGTAATCTGGCTTGAGACAAAGATTTCCTCTACATGGTTGAGGATCACAGACACCAACATGGGCCACATAGACTATGATGACTTCCACTAGAGGATGTTTGGAAAAGCACCCACCGAGCTTGCTCAAAAGATCACCCACACAGGACTAGCACAAGTAGTTGGATTTCCACCCACACAACTATGTTTGAAGCTAGTTTTGGAGTGTACAAAGCACTATGATTCTAGGACAAGGATCATTGTTAGGCCTCAAGGAAGAGTGATGGAAAATCTAAAAGAGAAATCAATTGCAGAGGTGTTCAACATTGCCTCCCATCACAAGCTGATTGAAGAGATAAACACTGGGGAGTTTACTAAATTTTATGAGGAAGATCCCAATAGGGCCCTAGAGATAATTAGCAATGCTTGGATCCTAAAGCCAAAACCATATTATTCAAAGTTTCCCAAGTAGCTGCAGAGGAGTGATTTCAAGCAAGAATACAATGATATCATAACTCTCTTGGGCAGAGTCATGGGAGTGGAGGAGCCACATATATTCCAACCTTGGATGTTTCACCCCATTACTCAAATTGTAGCCAACAAACATTACCATAGGTCAAGGATCATCAACAATAATATAGATGCCTAATTGAGGAGTGTGTAGGAGACAAACAAGTTCACTATGACTTCATATTTGGAGTATATGCTGGAACAAAAGAACAAATAAAAATCTCTCAACTATAAAGGAGTCTTGGGGAAGGATAGAATATGGGAGGTATATCCTTGCAATATAAGACATCAAATTATAGGAGGGCCAATGATGCTTTCTTCATGTACATTCCTAGATTTTTACAAGATGACCTTCACATGAGAATCTCTGTAGATACAATGGATTTGATAAAGAACTATGGCCAATGGTTTATTCAATTTCAAAGGTTTACATATATCAGGGTATAGGGATCACCAATTTTTTCCTTTAGATTTCCAAGATATCCCACCAAAAATCTCCTTCTATTGGAACTGACAAAATAGATGGTTGGCTTCAAGAAAGTTTTACAGAGGGGTAACATAAAGAAGAAGGGATTGGGATCATAATTCCTATTGAGAGTAGGAGTATATGAGGATTTCCCTTCTATTCAAAGTGCCCATCATCCAGAGAAGGAGATGACTCAGTTTGAGTTGTACTCCCATACTAATAGAAGAAATTTTGATCCTTATGGGAAGGATACCAAGCAAGCAAATAGGACATTTAGGCATAAGGATCATATTGAATATTATTGTGCTAATTGTAGAGATGAGTGGGAGGTCATTAGAAGAATATTTTCCAAACTAACTTTGAGATTGATCAAATTATATAGAGTTGTAGAAGTGCCAGATCAAGTGGAAGATGATGAAGAAGACCTCCTCGAGCATCATGATTATGAGCCATATAGAAACATACCATTGCCTACAATAAATTGGTTTGAGGAGGAGATAACTGATTTAAATCAAATCACTAACCTAGTTAAGAAATATTATAGGTTGTAGGTCAAGCATAAAGATCTGGAATTGGAGGTTGATGGTGTTAAATTCACCTATGATCTAATGGGAGACACAGAGTCTCATGATGAAGAAGAAGTTGAAGCTAAAAATTAGGAGGAGACCATTGAACCCATGAGGAGGAGGCCACTAGAGAAGCAGTGTCTATTAAAATAAGAATGAGGAGCCAAGGGAAAAAAAAGAAATCTCCTCAAGCCAACAATCGTGTAGAAGAAGGAGAGACCTCACAACTAGTGATGAAGAGAAGGATAATTACTAAAAGACAAAAGGTTGCAAAAGCTATGAAGAGTGGGGCTACCACAGATGCTCCCTCAGCTGCAAAGGTAATAGAGTTGGAAAGTTTAGGGGAGAAGCCCCAGTTCTATGTGGGAAGCAACTCTCCCAGTCTGAAGGCTACTCAAGTAGAACAAGAGAAGATAGTCGAAGAGGAGCTGCATCATGAAGAGAGACCTACAAATGATGCTAAGAAGAGAGTAGGTATAGGAAATAACTCCCACATCCCTTCTCCACATTCACATCAAGATGTGCAAATTGATGAAGAGGGACTTCCGGAGGAAGCTAACATATCAAACAATCCTGAGGAATTAAATGGGGAAGATGACAACATCTCTACACTTGATAATGGAGAATGGAGGATATTTGTGCAAGAAATGAAGCAATCAACCTCTGGTGCTAAGAGGAAAAATATAGAATCTAAATTTGTACAAGGTAAAATGGAAAAATCTCTTGAGAAGGTGATAGTGAATGAGACACAAAGTAATCCAAAGGAAGAAGCTGATAAAGAAGAAGATGTTGTGGATAGTCCTAATCAAGACAAAGAATGACAAGAGAACCAACCAAAGGTTGAAAGAGATGTTGAAGTGAATGTGACTAATAGTCTTGATAGGGAGGTAACAACTGAAGCATCCACTACCCCAAATTGGTTGGAAAAGAGATTGAGTAAAAATCCAATCATTGTGCAAGAAGAGACCCCAAGTTGGGATAAGCTACTTAAACAATTTGGGCAACCAAAAAAAAGAAAGAGAGCTAAAACTATCTCCAGAATTAGAAGGGATGAATTCAATAACAAGGTAGTTCATGTGGCTATTCCTCCATTAGAAAAATTTAAGAATGAAGTTAGGTCTTCAGATTATAAGGTGCAAACAATCAACCTGGGACCTACAAACAAATGTGAAGAGATGGAAGAATTCCAGGAGTCCTCCTAGGCCATCCTAAGAAGATTAGACAAAGAAATAGAGGAGAAGGAGAAATTAAAAAAGAAATTGAATGATGTGTATAAGTATGTGCAACACTTGATGAAACGTCTATAGACTATGGGGAGTGAAGGGGTTGTTCCAGAAGGGTTGCTGCCTAAGGAGGCAGTTAATGAGATTGAAAGAATAAAGTCTTTTGTGCACTCTACATATAGTTGGCTCATGGATGTAAGCAATAGAGGAGATGAGGCCATTGAGCAGATTTTGAAGATATACACTAATTCCTCTTACTTTCTTGAACATACTTCTCAGTTTGCTATTGATTGTAACAAAATTGATGACTCCACTGCTGGTGAATTGAGGAAAATTCTGCAAGTACCAAAATAAGACATGGCTAGGTTGGATATCTACTCCCAGGATGAGATTGGCAAGATAAAAGAATGGGTAGAAGTCTGGAACTACAAAAATGAGCTCCTCACTAAAGCATTGAAGAAAGTAATGAAGCTTCAGGGGAAAATGAAGGAAATATATAATAGTTGTATCACCTTCCTAGAGATTGTCACTGGCAGAAAGAAATTTGGACAAAAGAATTTGAATGTTGGTAGATTGCAAGCATGGTGGCATGAAGTTTATGCTCCATCAGAGGGTGCTCCAATTGCTAAAGAGAATCTGGAGGATGCTGCAATTTACATTTCAAAATTAGTTAAGTATCATGAGTTGCAAATAGAATGGAATAAAGTTATGCCACAATATCTAGAGGAACTAAAAAATTATAAAACTAGAATTAAATTTATTCTAGTTCCAAATCTAGAAGATATAAGGGAAATATTGGAGAAATCAAAATAATTATTTGATAAATTAGGATCCAAGTAGGAAGGAGAGAAAGAAGATAATCAACAAATAGTTGCCTAGTTTTCTATGCCAGACATGTGACTCTAGCCAACCAGGATAAGCGACCTTGAATTTTGTGCCACACAAAGTTGCTATTGGAGAATCCAGGTTGACCAAGAAGAAGTTTCAAACATTAAATGCAAGAAATATTATTTTATTAAAAGAAGCTTCTAGACTGACCTATTTTTGGCCACCCATTTATGTAACCCTAATTGGGCTGACCTAGTTTGAGATCTCTATAAATTGGGAATTTTGCCTCATTTGTAAGGGTTTATAAATTAGAGAAAGCTAAGTGATAGTTGTAAAAGATAGAGCTAGGAGTAAGTATTTTGAGAGCAAGTGTTGTAATACTAAATACTAGAATTGTTGTAACATTGGGTGATTCAATATAAGTAAAGACATTGTTCTTTGGTGCTCTTTCTCATGTTGATTTATCTTGCATGGTTCTTGTTATTCCATCTGTTGAGATTTATTTGAGATCATTATATATATGTTATATTTAGAGTTAGATTTTATGCAATGGTGTTTATGATTTAATACTTGAAGTATTTGAGCAATCCCTAGTCCATACTTTTAGCAGCTTGCTAATTGTAAGTTGTTGTGTAAAGTTAGCCTGGGCCTTAAATTTATGTGCCAAGTTCAATTGTGGGTATTTGTTCATTTCAATTGCAAAATAGGATTGATTTGAGTGAATGTCTCATGATTTGTAAATCTTTAAATCCTTATAAAATTGCACTATTTTTGTGAGATTGTAGGTGAAATCTAGGTTAAACAAGAATTAGTTTTGAGGGATTGGTCCACTTTAAGTGTTTTGTCATTTGCATTATTCATCTTAGGAGTAATTTTAGTCTTGGAATCTCTCTAAACCCTTATCTTTTGTATATTTCTTTATTATCTGAGTTAGATTTAGGATTTCAAGTATCAAAATATTGAAAAATCTGATAAGTTTCAAGTTCCAGCATTTGTTTGTAAGGTCCCTTTGTGATTACCAGTATTTTCACATAATTATCTGAGTTGTTTATGCATTGTCAAGACCTAAAATTAGAGACCTTGGGTTTATCTCTTGAGGCTTGCTGATAGAGATTTACCTTTCAAGAGAGATAGGATACTTGTATTCTTTCTGAGTTGTGCAAAAAACACCATCAACAAATCTATTTTTTATCGGAGGTATGAAAGACATCTCTGAGCTCTAATTTTTGAATTGGTGCGATCTTTTCAAGATCCACACTACCTTGATACATCGGGAGGTATAGAAAGTGGTGTGGAATTACTAGTTGGAACTATATCTTTTTGGACAAAAGACCCTTGAGTGAACTACCAGAAGATTCTTTGGACGACTTGGGTTGCTTCATGGTCTTTTGTTCATCTTCTTCATTCTCTTCTTTCTATTCTTCATCAAAGGGATTTTCCTTTCGATTGTCTTTTTCTTCACTGTCCTTATCCTCATCATCTTTCTTATTATCATTCCTTTCTTTTTCTCCTCATTCTTCTTCTCCATCCTTATTTTGATTATCTTCTTTTTCATTTCTTGTATCTTCATTTTGTTTTTCAAAGTGATCTTTAGCACCATTATCAACATCATTCTTTTTGCTTTTCTTTATCTACACTCTAGTTTTCATCATTAGCACGGATGGCCTTGTCAATATCTTCCAAAGGAGTAGAAGTCTCCAGGGAAGTATGTGTTTCATCAACCAATGGTCATGAGGACACCACATTCTTTGTATCAAATAATGGAGTTTCTTCAATAGTATGAGCATCTTCTTTTTCTTCTAAGACTTCTTTAAAAATTGGTGAATTTGTAATGGGAGGAAGATTTTCCTCTACATCAGTGACCTTTTTTTTCAACATGCTCCTTTTCTTGAGCAGTACTAGATGATGAAGCAGTTATCATCCCAAACTTCTCTACTATGTCTCTAATAGTTCTATCTTTTTCATGCTTTGATTTGTCTACTTACTCTTTTTCTCTTCCCATAAGAATGGTGACTCTTTGTTTGACTCTGAATTCTTTGGTATACACCTCTATCAAGGTATCCTTGTCATCCTCAGATAAGGAGGATCCAATTTCCTCCAAGGCTTCAGATTTCATCCTATCTTTAGCTTCAAATATAGCTACATGCCTTCTTTCAATCAAGTTATCCCACACAACTTTAGGAACCTTCTTGATTCTACTCATGTCTTCCTCTAAAAAAATAATATATTGAATGATAACTTCAATGATTGTTTTCCTACCTTCTTCATTCACTTCATCACATAACTTTGCAATACCTTCTAACAAATCACCATGCTCTAACATATTACTAACCAAAACATCTAACTTCATTGGAGTATGGGCTCTTATTAGTGGAGTTTTTGTCTTCTTTTTATTTTTACCTAAAGAGCCTTCTTTTGAATTCTTCTCCTTCTTCTTTTCAGGCTTCTTATGGATATGTACAGTGAAAGCCTCCTTTTCTCTTTCTATTTCTTCTTCTTTGAAAATATCTGCAATGCCAACTTTTGGATTCTTAGCTCTGGTGCTTGCTTCTCATGAAGCACCTTCACCACTTGTAGTAGCACTACTGCTTCTTTTCCTTGTTAGATGTTCTTCATGTTCCAACCCAAGCTTAATTTCTTCTTCAACCACATCACTTAGATTCTTTTCCCTAAGTTCTTTTTGCTTCTTTCTTCTTCTAGAGGTAGCAAGGGTTACTATTGCAGGAACATTATTCCTCTTGCTAGTCCTTGTGCTAGGTCTAGAGGGTGTAGTGACTTCTTCAGTTACTGGAGCACTAGGCTCCACCTTCTTTCCTTTTGTAGCCAAATATGTAGCAGATTTGGAGAACTTAGGTAATGCAAAGGTTGGGGTGGAAGCTATTCTTCCAGTCTCTTTGGTCTGGAGGACTCACCATCCATTCTAGCTTCTCTTGCTCTAGCATCCTTGATATCTTCTTTTGTATAACCTTATTTTCTAGCCCATTGTTCTATAGTTTTCCTTGCATTCCTTTTTTATTTCTGGTTTCTTCAATTCCAAGTGTACCTTGGATGATTTTCCTTCATATGTTCCATGTCTTGGTACAGAGGGGTTGTTAGGAATATTGAGCAACAATTCAACATATCATTCTACATCTTTCTCAAAAACTTCATACCCAAGGGGCTCAATCCACACTGTTCTAGGTTCAACAACCTCAATTATGCACTCATCAGTTGAAATGAGGAAAGTGATTTCCTTTGTATATTTCTCTAATAGTTTGTGGGGAATTATTTCCCTTTCATGTATATTCTTCTAAAACACTGTAAAGAATGTAGTCAAAGCATCATCCTAAGCTTTAAAGTTTCCTAAGATGTACATATAATCAAATATTTGATGTCCCATAGGTCTCCTTCTGTCCCATACAATATCCTTTCTTCCAGGAAGCTCTCTCAAAAAGTAAACTAATAAACACATAGCCAAGGTTCCAAATTTAAAAGAATATTTATTTTTTTATAGTTTGATTCAGATTCTCAAGAAGTTGTTATTGAAGCAATTCACACAGATCAAATTCCTTCCCATTCACTAGCATTTCATGTGCAAGATAAATAGTAGTATCCAAAACTGAATTCTCCATGTTTGTGAAGTAAATCTTGTGACCTATCATTATAGAGGCATATTTCACCATAGAATTCCTAATAGGTTTTGCTTTCAAATCCCTCCTATCAAAGGTGGCATTGGTAAGTTCCATAACAACCTCATTTTTCACAGATATAAGAATTGGTATAGATCTGGTATCACACAACCCTATAACTACCTTGATCACCTCCTTGGTTATTAGTTCAGGCATGTCAATCCACAAAAACTTGTCATGAAGCCTACTCAATGCTAATCTCACATATTCTACATCCACATCACTACTATAGTTAGGAAACCAGTTCCAAATATCAAGCTTCTTCTTCACTAGGTTAATGTACTTAGGTTTCACCAAGAAATCATCTCTAGTTAGCTCATCAGACCATAGATATTTAATTTTTTGATGATTATACTCTTCCAATTTTCCATGTATGTAGACCCTAGTATCTTATATAGGTAAAACCCTATATGGAATCTTTGAAAAAGCACTGTCAAGGTCATTTTCAAATATTTTAATTGTATAATTTTTGAACTTTGGTCTAGGCCTCTCAGTAGTATTGAAAACAGTCGAGGTAGCCATTTTCTCTTCATTTCAAACTCAAATTATTATGAAATCAACTCTATTTCAAACTCACAAAGCACAATAAGCTGTAAATACATTTTATATGCACAACAAGATCTAGGGTTTGGATATTCTGCACCAAATTCACCTTCAAATATCCTTCAATTCACTCTACTTTCTTCAAATGCACAAATGTGATTAGAATCGACTTAGGAACTCACTTTAAACCTTTTCAATTTTCCAGAATTTTGCATTAAATGATTCAATTTCCAAAAAGTTGATAAAACCCTTCACCAATACACTATAAACCCTAAAATGCTTCACATTTCTATAGATTTGCATAGTTTCTACCAATTTCTTTTTCAAAAGCTTAATAATGTCATTTTGTACCATATATTTTCGTGTCACTCCTTGACACCTCATATTTTTAGGGAGTTGTTTGATTTTTTTATTATTGCTCTCCTAAGACCATGCTTAGGTTTAATTTCAAGAGAGTTATTTGCACCAAAGGGAGGTACAGAAACATTTGAATTTCCTAATTCATCCTTGTTCTTAGATTCCTCTTTATTTCTCCAAATCTTCTCCATTTCCTTCTTAACTTCAGTAGGATCAATCTTCTTCACAAGTTCATTCTACTATTCTATATTGGTATGTTTTTCATACTTACTTTTAAAAAATCTTGAAATGTATCTAGGTTTGTTGCAATTGTAGTATACACCACTTTTCTAACCAAACTGACCTCTATTCAATCTTGATCTATATTGGTAAGCCTTATGTCCAAATACATTGAATGTATAATAGTAACCATTGAAATATTGAACCATTCTATCAACATTATATCTATTGATCATCTAACTTTTGCAATCAATATCTATATGTCCAAATTTATTGCATGCAAAATATTGTCTGGAGAAGGATCTAGCATTCTGATTCATTCTACTCTACATTCTATAGCCTTATGTCAAAATTTATGCAAGGAAAATAAATACCATTAAAAGATGGGTACCTTTGAGCATTTGGTTGTCTGATAGAGGGTCTTCTAGCATTTTTTCTTTGATTCTTGATTTGATTGTCACTGCCTTGAGTCTTCTTTTGATTGTCAACCTTGTAAGGGGTCTGATTAGCCTTTGAGCTTTCTCCTTCCTCAAGTCCCAAACTTCCTTTATCTTTAGGTGGTTTCTATCTTCCAATTAGTTCATCAAGCATTATAGTAGTTGTTTTGAATTTATCCTCATGAAATCTTGCTTTTTCTAGATTTGATCTCAGAATGACCACTTCTTGTTCAAGTCTTGTGCATTCATCAGTCTTTGTTTGTACCATTACATTCAAAAATTGTTCAATTATTTTCTTTTCTTCCACTTGTAATTTTAGTTTGGTGATGTCTTCATTTGCTTGCTTCAAGTTTTCATTGACTTATCTATCTCTCTCCAAATTTCTTGATTTTTTCCCTCAATTTTTTGATACATTCATTTACTTCTTCAAGGTTTTCTTTCAGATTTTTATTTTCACCTTCAACTCTATCAAGATATTCAAGAGCAACTTGGAGTTATTTATTAGTCATAAAATCACTTTGAGTAGCAAGATCTGAAAACTATTTATTAGTCATGTGTTCAATCTCCAAGATTTTCCTCAAGTTGTTAGGATTATTAGAAGGAACCAAGCTCTAATACCAATTGTTGAACACCCAAAATATTGAGTGGGGGGTGAAATAGTATTCTGTTAAACCATTTGATCACAATCCATCCAATTAGAAAAACATATTTAACTGCAAAAATGAATGGAAACATGATGCAACCACAAGATCACATGACACATGAACAATAAGATTTTTATATGGAAAACCCAAAAAGGGAAAAACCACAGTGAGGATTAACTGACAATATATTTAACTGGTTATAAGATATTACAAAGGCTCACTACTAGGACACACTGTCCATTAGGGCTCACAGCCACATAAAGATGGATACAAAATAGAAATGGACACAACCAAGATGTGAACTAATAAAAAATGCACCTTCCTTGTTCTTATTTCAGTTCCTTTGAAGCTCTAAATTCTATCTCTACTATATCAGATACAAAATACTACTCTACTTTACAATCACTCAATATTCACAACAATTATGCTATTATTTGGACAACACACATACAAATTCACATGTTCACATAACATCACACATTATATCGCTTCTAAATTCAAAAAAAAATCTTACATATATATCCAATACATCTGCATACATCAATTAAGTAGTCCTAATTAGATGTAGCCCAAAATTAAATCAAAATTGCCTTGTCAGTTCCATACTTACATCAAAAACATCTTTTCACTCAAATCAAATGTGCAACACTTAATTTAGGTCGGCATGGACCTAGAATAGATATTATTAACATCCAAAATACATATTTAATCTCCACAACATATATCAAGCATTAGGTCAGCCAAGAATTAGACCTAACCACAAAATAAGCCAATTGATCAAACACCAACAATCCATGTGATATCATATAATCACACACCATCTAGAATACATAGTGTACTAACACCTATAAATAATCTCCCAAAACTACAAAGTCTGATTCTTAACACTAGAGGAATGTGAATCAGATTACACATACCCATTTACACCATATAAAGCCAAAATTGAATATCGAACTACTGTCACTTGTAACTTTCAAACTATACATCAAAAATAGTTGAAATCTTGATCATAGATGCAAAAAGTAGTCAGGAATAATATATTATCACCTCATAAGTAGATCTTCTTACATAAGAAATTGAAAACTGATGCAGATTCAAGGTGAAGAATAATAAAAAAGATGCCACTGTCAATCCAAAATAATGAACTCTTCCTTGGAACACCTTCAACCTGCCAAGCATCAACTCACCCTCAAGGGTCTCAACCCTTCAATTTTTCAAAAAAAATTCCAATATCCACAAAGACCCTAAAAAAGTCCCTCAACATGCCTCTGATGACAAATTATCCATTTAAACTCAATCTAGAAATCAAATTCCACTAAATCTTCAAAACTCACCTTTTGTCACCAGTCTCCCTTGTAGTACAGGGAAACCGATTTTTCAATATTTTCTCCAAATCCTTCCAAAACACATGAGAAATAAAAAAATGGAATAAAGTACCCATTTTAGATTCATTCAAGATATCAAAGACCCAGATATCACTCTTTTGGATCAAAGGCTTCAAAATTCAAGAATTTCACAGTTTTAGGCCTCCAATTAGGCCATTTTTACAAAGAGGCCACCCTTAGATCTTCACACCAAGCTACCACACCTAAAAAAATTCTTTTATTATGTTTCAAAATAGGGTATTTTCTAGGTCTTAGGACCTTATATGCTCATATACACTGTCAAACTCAAAACCCTCCTAAAACATTCAAAAACCAAGGATTTGGGGTACCCTTTTTGAAAGTTCACACTCCCAGTCACTCCCAACCCAAATAATTGCTCAGAAACATCACATTTGGTCCTCCCATGCTCAAAAATTCTTACTTGGATTTGGACACTATCACAACATCAAAACACAGGTTAGGGTCTCCATTTTCAAGTGGAAAAACTCACATTTCCAGCCTTTCTTTTGAACATTTCACTTAAAAAAAAATCTCCTACACCTTCTACCCTTGAGGAACCATTTCCTATGATAGTAAAATTCACCCCACTGAGTCACATTGGCATACAGTAGGTGGGATGAGGTTTGCACCTTCAAAACTTCCTCAAACCCCTATCACTGTCAAAACAAGGTAGTCACTGTTCTATGCCTTCCACACAAAAATCACAATGGATTAGACCCTCAAACCAAAAGAAATTGTAAGTAGAAAAATTAATCAATGTTCACAAAAGAGATCACACCATGGAGGACCTATACAGAGGTCCATACAAGAGAAGAAAAAACTGTAAAAACACAGAAAATTACTTGTAACAGGTAGAATTCTTTATTGAATAAGGTTTCAATCTATTTTCATCAACCTCCCTTCGAGTGATTACTCATATTTAAATTGTTTTTCAACCAAACTCAAATCCCCAATTCCCATAACTACCTTATAACAAGTTTCGAATGATTAGGACCATTGGAGGCCTAATTACCCATTTGATTACATTTTACAAGTATATTGAAATGGCTAAGAAATGTTTGAAACCATGACTCTTAAAACTATACTAGAGGCTTGAAAATGGCCTCATTACCTTCCTAAGACCCAAAATTTGCACCCCCTAATAAAAAATCAAGGATGTTCCTCCAAAGGCTACAAAACACTTGTAGGTGCAAGATCATACCAAATAACTCAATTCATTACATTATGGTTGGTATCTTAGACCTTATTGAACAAAATGAACATAAAATACTAACATGAACCTACAAGGAACTCAATTAATCAAAAATGGACATTGTGGTGTAGGTGCTCCTACACCATATGCCCCCCTATAAAATTCTCATGTCCCATGAGTTGGTGTGGATACCACTGCTTCAAAGCACTACATAGAATCCATTGATTCCCAAATGCATCCCACTATTGCATGTACACTGGGTTTACAAACTATCCTAAAATTCCATCATGGTGTATTATATACATACAAGCATTTTTCTTTGCCTCTGTTCTTAGACCAGTCATCAATCTTCCTTATCCATCCCTTTGAGTTTTCACCATGTTTAATACCTGCAACCAAACTTGTGTTAGGAGTCCTTTGGTTTGTCTTTACTTGCTTTTCACATGTAGGACTGTAACTGCCTTTATTGCTTTTCCCTTCTTGACTGTCATTCACTACCCCCTTCATCACTATCAAATCAGGCTATTTATTCATTGTACCTACAAAATTTTCTTGCTTCTCACCCTTGCTCTCAACTATAGGGCATTCAATACTACCTACCATCACATTGTCCTTCATGTTCATTTTGAATACCTTCTTTACCCCTGCATTTACCTTGTGACTTGTTGTTCCTACATTGTTAGTCTTCAAAACAACACTAGGATCTACCATGTTGCTTTCTTTCACAACCTTTATAGGCTTATTCATCCCACACATGATGGCCTTAGCCTTACCTTTCTCATCGACTACCCAAGGAGTCAAAACAAACCTTTGTCTATCTTTCAAGATTGTGTATTTATTTGCTTTCCCATCATAGAATACACTCCTATCACAGTGCCATGGTCTTCCAAGGAGTATGTGACAACAGTCCATTGGAAAAATGTCACAAAGAACACTGTCATTATACTCACCTATTTAAAAATCTACACTAGCTTGCTCATTTACTAACAATGATTGACCATTACTTAGCCAAGATACCTTGTAGGGAAAATAATGAGGGATTCTTTTCAAATTTAGTTTGTTCACCATTTCACAAGAAACCATGTTTTTAGTTGAACTTGAATCCACTACTATCCTACATACTTTACCTGGTACCTTGTAATTGATTCTGAAGAGTGCTTTCCTTTGTAGGGGTTCTTCAGGAATTGACACCTTGAGCAATGTTCTTCTAATCATCAGGTTCTCTCCAACTTCTGATGTGAAGTTCACAATAGGTGAAGTCACACTCTCTTCATCTTCATGCACTAATTGATTCCTCCTTTCTCCACCATGAGATCTTGAGCCTTTCCTTTTAGGACATTTGAAGGATGGATGCCCAAGTTGGTTACAAGTGTAGCATCTCCCTGAAAATCCATTGTTAGGATTCCTACCTCCTCCAAATCTACCTCTTGTGCCTCTCCATCCACCTCTTGAATTAGATTGCTCTTGACCTTTCATGGCATCTTCTTTATTATCATTGGTTCGATTTGAACTAGACATGAATCCTCTTCCTCTTGATGTATTACCTCTACGTCTAACTGCTTTG
Organism: Sequoia sempervirens; assembly: GCA_007258455.2. Classification (NCBI taxonomy): domain Eukaryota; kingdom Viridiplantae; phylum Streptophyta; class Pinopsida; order Cupressales; family Cupressaceae; genus Sequoia; species Sequoia sempervirens. Next base: position 17,492 of record VDFB02083055.1, read on the forward strand.
TATTGCCTTCTCTTCATTTTCTCCTCCACCCTGATAGCCATTTGATAACATTCTTCTTCAATTCTAGGGTTAGCCAAAACCAATTCATCTTGAATATTTAATCTTAAACCACCCATGTATCTTGCAACTTTTTCATCTTCATTCTCACGATGACCATATCTTAGACTCAATTTATAAAACTCCTTAGTATAAGACTTAATATCCATTTCCTTTTTCCTTAAACTTTGTAATTTCTTAAAAATTTGAACTTGGTGATCTTTGGGTAAGAATTTACATTTGAGTTTTGATATCTTCTTGTCCCATGATGTGATCTTAGACTTTCCTTGTTTCCTCCTCTCGGACTGAATGTAATCCCACCATACTAAGGCATGGCCCTGCAATTTAGTCTTTGCAATTCTTACTCTTTGATCCTTAGGAACGTCATCACATTCAAAATGATTATCTAATGCAGCAATCTATTCATGTAGTTCTTCATCATTTAAACTACCACCATATTTAGGAAGATCAAGTTTTACCTTAGGCTTGTCAGTCTTCACTACCTTCAACAACTTTGCAATTCTTTGATCCTCTAGAGTAAGCTCTTCTTCCACATCTTCAAACTCATCATCTTCCTCTTCTTCTATCTCACTCTCTTCAACATCTCTTCTCTTGTTTTTCTCGAAGGCTATGATCCTCTCTTCCAACTCTTTGAATTCTCTTGCATGCCTTTCTTTCATCTCCTTCATCTCTTTAGCCATATCATTCTTCTTTGGAGGCATCTTGTCAACCTTACCTCTTCTTCAACCTGCAAAATGCAAAAAAGTCTACTCCCTACTTTGATACCACTATGAAGTAGATTCAAGGTGAAGAATAATGAAAACAATGCCAATGTCAATCCAAAAAAATGTTGGAACACCTTCCCTGCCAAGCATCAACTCACCCTCAAGGGTCTCAACCCTTCAATTTTGCAAAAAAAATTCCAATTTCCACCAAGACCCTAAAAAAGTTCCTTAACATGCCTCTGATGACAACTTAGCCATTTAAACTCAATCTAGAAATCAAATTCCACTAAATCTTCAAAACTCACCTTTTGTCACTAGTGTTCCTTGTAGTACAGGGAAACCAGTTTTTCAGTCTTTTCTCTAAATCCTTCCAAAACAGCTGAGAAATAAAAAATGGAATCAAGCACCCATTTCAGATTCATTCAACATATCAAAGACTCAAATATCACTCTTTTGGATCAAAAGCTTCAAAATTCAAGAATTTCATAGTTTTAGGCCTCCAATTAGGCCATTTTTATGAAGAGGCCACCCTTAGATCTTCACACCAGTCTACTACACCTATAAAAAATCTTTTATTGTGTTTCAAAATAGGGGATTTTCCAATTCTTAGGACCTTATACACTCATATACACTCTCAAACTCAAAACCCTCCTAAAACATGCAAAAACCAAGGGTTTGGGGTACCCTTATTGAAAGTTCACACTCCCGGTCATTCCCAACCAAAATAATTGCTTAGAAACATCACATTTTGTCCCCCCATGCTCAAAAAACTCTTACTTGGCTTTTGACACTATCATAGTATCAAAACATAGGTTAGGGTCTCCATTTTCAAGTGGAATAACTCACATTTCTAGCCTTCCTTTTGAAAATTTCACTTAAAACCCAATATCCTACTCCTATCATTGAGGAACCATTTCCTATTCTATTCCAGCTCATCCCACTGGGTCACATTGGCATACAGTAGGTGGGATGAGATCTGCACCTTCAAAACTACCTCAAACCCCTGTCACTGTCAAAACAGGGTAGTCACTGTTCTATGCCTTCCACACAAAACTCACAATGGATTAAACCCTCAAACCAAAATAAATTTCAAGTGGAAACATTAATCAATGTTCACAAAAGAGATCACACTGTGGAGGACCTATACAGGTCCGTACAGGGGAAGAAAACACTATAAAAACATAGAAAATTACTTGTAACAAGTAGAACTCTTTATTGAATAAGGTTTCAATTTGTTTTCATCAACCTCCCTTTGAGTGATTACATCATATTTAATTTTTTTTTCACCCAAACTCAACTCCCCAACACCCATAACTACCTTATAACAAGTTTTGAATGATTAGGACCGTTGGAGGCCTAATTACCCATTTGATTAGATTTACAAGTATATTGAAATGGCTAAGAAATGTTTGAAACCATGACTCTTAAAACTATACTAGAGGCTTCAAAATGGCCTCATTTCCTTCCTAAGACCCAAAATATTCATCCCCTAATACAAACTCCAGGATGTGCTTCCAAAGGCTACAAAACACTTGTAGGTGCAAGATCATACCAAATAACTCAATTCATTACATTATGGTTGGTCTCTTAGACCTTATTGAACAAAATGAACATAAAATACTAACATGAACCTACTAGGTACTCAAGTCCATTGTGGTGTAGGTGCTCCTGCACGACAAACCAAAACATCAGATTAGGATATCTTTATTCTTTTCACTAGATTAGAGAAACTAACAATAATTAATGTTGGCATCAATGACAAAACATTAAGGGGTTTCTTGTTAATTCTTTCAATAGGATGGAAAGAATCAACTGAGTGTCCTCCTTCTGAATAACAAATTGTGTCAAATACAAAATGAGATACTTGATTTTGGTGAAGAAGTCTTGAATTCTATGAAAATCTTCAGGATTCAAGCCGATAATCTCATTATTCAACTAAAATCCTATCATAGCATCCTGCTTCCCAAACAAGGACTCTAATTGAGTCCAAATCTAATTGAGTGTGGTGCAAGATTCAACATGAAAGAGAAGATAAAGATAAATAGACATTCATAACATCCCAAAAGCTTGATCACTCATGTTAAACCACTTTCTCTTCTCAACAACAACTTGAGGTTCAATTTATGTACCCATGGTCACTTTGTAGAACCTTGATTTCTTCACATGAATCTGCCTTTGTGATTTCCAACTATAGTAGTTGTATGGAATTAGAAAAGTAATATGTGTTGGATCCATGATGAAAAATTATAACTTACTGAAATTCCATGGTTACTCATGACCCAAAACACTAACTTGAGAAGATCAATCAAATTTTCCTCAAAGTCCACTACATTGAAACTTGATTTCACAAAGCTACCATATACACCAAATCACCAAATCAGGATTCCAAACTCTCAATAGATCCAAATACACTTTAAACATCATCATTTTGATTGAATCAAAGTAAAAAAACCTTCAAAAACTCTAATTGATCAATTCTTCCAATATTCACAACCTAGACCCCAAATGCTTGTAGTAGTCCTCAAAGGCAAAACCAATCACAACTTTGCAAAGATATGGAGTTACACAAATATAAACATAGATTCTAGGACCCATTTCAGTCTTCTTAAACACACTTTAGACTCAGGGTTTTTTTTTTTTTTTGGAAAGTATGCCAAAAAACATGATTGTCTTGTAGCAAAATAGGCTCAACTAGGCCTTTTTATCAAAGCAAATACTAGCCAATCAACTCCACAACACCAAATAACTGAAAAAAATCATTTAATAGGTGATAAAACTTCAAAATAACCAACTCTTGGAGTTTTAAAGACTCATAAATGCTAAAAAATAGAAACCCTCACTCTAGGTTAGTTTTGTATTGGTTTGACAAGGGTTTATTGGTTCAATGCATTCCAAACCTCGTAATATCTTGAAATAGCTTCCAACATGCTTAAGTAAGTATGAACAAGCTCTGGACACCATTCTTCAACCATTACAACTGTTATTTCACCAAACCCTAGTATGTAGGCATCAATTAATGCATGAAAATCACTAAAATTCCCTTGGAGCAGCAACAAAACTCTGTATTGTTTCCTTCCCCTGCACTTGCACACACACTCAAATTGAAAAGCTAACTAACTTAATGCATTCCACTGATTTAACTAACCTCCATCAGTGGAATGGCTATCAAACCTCACTCTAGACTCTCAAACCCTTAAATTGGGGTTTACATATTGGTATACAAAAAGTAGACTCAAACAAATGTTAAAATCAATAAGATTCCTCCAAAATAGGCTCGATTGAAAGATAACTCAAGGTTTTATCTAAAACAACAAGGTTTAGGGCCAAATGTTTCTATACAGGTCGTACAAACTAATAAACAATAGGAAATCAACACTATATAATCAGACATAGTACTTTTTGTAGGAGTTTAGGTGAACTCCTCAAACCCCCCAGAATCACTTGCAAGACAACACTTCCACAAGAGAGCAATGACATAAAATATCATGCTATGATTAAGATGCAAGGATGTCAAATTGAATATGACATGACATCCTTGCATCTTAATCATAGCATGATATTTTCTGTCATTTCTCTCTTGTGGAAGTTTTGTCTTGCAGGTGATTCTGGGGGGTTTGAGGAGTTCACCTAAACTCCTACATGGTATCATAGCTTCAGTGCTGCAAACTTCTTCTCAGATATGAGAGATTATTTTTTGGCATGAAAATCTTGCTGGATGCAAGCAGCTTTTTTAAAGCCATTTTTCATTTTTTCTTTAGAAATCTAGCTTCCACTCAGTTCCAGGAAAAACAATTTCTGGGTTTTGTAGCTGGGGTCAAAATCTGAATTGGGTATCTTTTATGTTTTTGATATCCTATACGGATCTAGAAAAAATTACTGAACAAAAATCAGCGCACGCCATTTTTCTCCGACTAAAGGATAAATTCAGTTTTTTTGAAAAAATCATAACTTTTGGCCATGATATTGAAAATTGACAATCAAGATACCGTTGGAAAGATAATTTTTTCTACTTTCCAGTGGTGGAATCTATTCTATGAAATTTTTCTCACAAAAAATTCTACAGTCAGCTGAAGTCAATCCTCCACATTGGACTCAACGACCAATATCTTCACATCAGATTGTCGAAATCCAGAAATTCTAGCGACATTCAAGAGATATTTCAAAGCTTTTTTCATCAGTCCAGATCCCTTGATCAATTTTAGCTCCAGGTACTTTTGCATTGATTTTTTTAGTTTGGTGCATTTGTTCAATAACTTGGACATCTTGAACCTTGGGAAAATATTTTTTGAAATCAGAGCACCTAAACTCCTACACTTTTATTCACCAAAATTGTTTCAAAATACAAAGTTTCATCCTTTTCCTCACCTTTACAATCCTTTTAAAGATGTTTCCAGTATTTAAACTAAATTCCCTTTCAACTTCTTGCCGACCATCAACCTTTCCTATCAAGTGACTATTCAACTTCCTTCCTAATCTTTGCATATTTTGCAATTTTGCATTTTACATCTTTTGCAACAAAAAGACAACTTTTTCAAATTAACTTCCTTAACCTTCTAGAGACCTAATGGTGACTTAATTACATTTAAAGGGGTACACACATGACCTTTTTACATGATTTTCATGATGAAACTTCAAATTTTACATAATTTCCTATTAGAGGCATCATTTCACTAGGTGCTCTTGCACCAAACAATAGGCCTAAAAAGTTTCCAAGTCCCTTTGGAAATGTGTTGCATCAAATTTTATTCTTCATACCTGCACACCTTCTTCAAATTTTTCTTGGACTTCTCTCTCTTGTTGCACTCTTGAAACTTTCAATTGCCTTTGTCTTGATTCCAAGTTTTTCCTTCAACACTGTCTTCACTTGCCTTTGTCTTTGACTTGTCTTTCTCTACCCATCATATTCACCAATCACTATTCTAACAGTACTTAACTTCCCTCTAACCTTTTCTCAACCAAAGGACACATGATTGTCCTTTCACATTGATTTTCTATGCAATCTTTCCTCTTTCCAAACAATTCATCCTTGACCTTCTCTGACCAATCATTTGAATCATTCTTCAAAGTGACTGTCAACTCTTGTAATTGCTGAAAACTCTCTTCAAGTGCTTCTCAGATAGGTATCCATCTCCCTCATTGCTTCACCACATAATCTCAACATACCATCCATCTTATCCAACAATAGATCTTGGAAGATGCACCTACTACCCTTTCTCTTAGTGGTGTCACCCTCTTTGCACCTTCTCCCCATCTTAATCTTTGTTGGAGGACAATGAACACAAACCTCATCCTTCTTTATAACCAACACACTTTCTTACTCTCCTTCCTACAACTTTAGGATGGATCAAGCACCTACAACCAAAAACTTAAAAAACCACCAAATCAACCAGCTCTGATACCAATTGATGCAGAGCATCTACAAACTTCCATGGGTACTCATGACCCAAAACACTAACTTGAGAAGATCAATCAAATTTTACTCAAAGTCCACTACATTGAAACTTGATTTCACAAAGCTACCATGTACACCAAATCACCAAATCAGGATTCCAAACTCTCATCATACCCAAATACACATTAAACATCATCATTTTGATTGAATCAAAGCAAAAACACTTTCAAAAAACTCTGATTCATCAATTCTTCCAATATTCACAACCTAGACCCCAAATGCTTGTAGTAGTCCTCAGAGGAAAAACTAGCCACAACTTTTCAAAGATATGGAGTTACACAAATCTAAACATAGATTCTAGGACCCATTTTAGTCTTCTTAAACATACTTTAGACTCAGGGTATGTTGTTTTGGAAAGTATATAAGAAAACATGGTTGTCTCGCAACAAAATAGGCTCTATTAGGCCTTTTTATCAAAGAAAACACTAGCTAATCAACTCCAAAACACAAAATAACTAAAAAAATTCCTTTAACAGGTCATAAAACTTCAAAATAACCAACTCTTGGAGTTTGAAAGACTTATAAATGCTATAAAATACAAACCCTCGCTCTAGATTAGTTTTGTCTTGGTGTGACAAGGTTTTATTAGTTCAATGCATTCCAAACCTCATAATATCTTTCCATAGCTTCCAACATGCTTAAATAAGTCTACACAAGCTCTAGAAACCATTCTCCAACCATTACCATTGTTATTTCACCAAACCCTAGTCTGTAGGCATCAACTAAAGCATGTAAATCATTGAAATTCCCTTTGAGCAGCAACAAAACTCTATATTATTTCCTTCCCCTGCACTTGCACACACACTCAAATTGAAAAGCTAACTAACTTACCCTATTCCATACTTTCACTATACAGGCTTCTCACAATGAAGACCACTACCCATCATACAAACATTGTCCTCTTAATATTGTGAGTTATTGATTCCATGGTTTCCCTTTGCACTTACCTTTTGTTATCATAATGATAATAACATAGGTCCTTCACTACCCTTCTTCATGATGCATATCAATGTACTTCTATGATGCATATCACTATCCTTCTATGATGCATATCACTAGATATCCTTTCAAGGCTGCTATACTACAACTGTCCATTGGAAATTTTTCTTATGACTATCTTTATCACTATGATTGTGATCTTGGTGATTTTCATGTATGATCCTTTTAATTCTGTACTCATTTTTTGTCTCCAAGCATATGGACTGTCATGCGCAATATCACTACCATTTATTTGATGATTCATATTAATTTTCCCTGACACCTTTAATATAGACTATGCTTTTTGCAGGGTGACTGTCCTTCTAGACTTCAAGATCACTACACCATTTCAAAGTGACAAAATTCTCAAGGATTTTGTAAGATAATTCCTTCACCTTCAATACATTATTATACCTATCCTTGGATTCCATTCATTGCATCTATAGGTGGTTCATGCCATTGTGGTTGTCCTCTATTTTCCTGACCTCTTGGTGGCTGTCATGCTATGTTGGTAAGGACTGTCCATATCAAAGGTGGATTTCCTTTTTTGAGCATTTTCATGGAGGTAACTGAAGATATCTAGATGACTACCCATGCAAGACCTTGTTCATCCCTTTCTTTTCTTATTCTATAATGGTTTTTAATTATAGTACTATTATTTAAATGAAGTCACTACCCTCATTCTTTTCTTTGACTATGACTGCCCTTATAGATGACTATCCTCAATATTGCACTTGTCATGTTTCACTTCCCTAAGATTTTTTGATGAATCTATATCATGGTTATTGTAATAACATCTTGACTACCCTTTTGAAAATACTATCCTACCTTGATAAAGATTATTCTCCATTATCATTACTATCCTCCATTGTTGATTGTCCCTGCACCTTTGCATAGTCCATGGTGACTTTCTTCTTTCCTTCTTTTCAATGCATAATCTGTTGATAGCCTCATCATGGTAACCGCCATTCATTGACTAACTACTTCAATGTCATGGCTTATTAAAGGTTCATGCCCCAACACTCTATTATTTACTCATATGAATACCTTTTATTTCATGGAGTCATGGACTCTTGCTCTTGATTGTAGCTTTAAGGTGGCTATCTTCATATTCTTTTAAAGTACCCAAACCATATCAAAGGTTTTGAACTCCTCTTGAATGTGAACCATGATTAGATGTGTGAAAATTCCCTTCACTGTCATGACTGTCCTCTCATGTTATTATATTCATATGACTATCCATGAAGATCACACTTATATTTTGGAACCTTATCATGTTTTTTTCTATAAACCTACTCAACCATGACTAGGGTTTAGGTGAGGGTTTTTGATAGGGAAATATGTTGATATTTGATGGTCCTTTCTTCCTAATTTGAGATAGGGTTGTAGATTTTAAAGAATTCCTTTGTTATATTTGTGCTCCATCTTTGAAAACTCTAAAACTTGCTTCCTCAAATAATTTCTAAATGCAATAATAGAGTGAAGGTATCTAAAATATCTTACAAAGAAAACTACATGCATCTCAAATAGCTATCCCTTAAATTGAAACTATAAATTAAAAGGGTTTCAACATGGTCAAGAGCTACTTCTTTATCATCCCATGTACATATCCTTACCTTCTCAGCTTCAAATCTAAAAGCAACTACTATTTACAAGACTCCATCGCTACTTCTACTCTTCTCTCTCCATCTTGCATGCTGATTTTGTTATATAAAACATTGAAAATGATGAATGGAAAATTCATTGTATGCACCTGCATGTCTGAGTCTCTATTCCTAGCTGCCATGGTAACCTTGTAACAATTGTGTGAGTGATGTTAATACATCTTGAAAACCTAGATAATCAACCTCCTTTCATGCATTTTAGACATCACAAATGTTTTTTAACCTCTTTTTCATACATGTGAAGCCTTCTTTTTCCCTTTTGGGCATAGAAAATGAGACTAAGAAAAGTTATATTAAAACCTTCTTTCCACTAAAACTTAGGAAAAATCAATGCCATGCTTTAAGGGACCAAACGACTCAAGATGAAACATCATTTAAAAAAAAAATTAAATAATTTATAATGACCATAAAAATAGATTATAATCTATGGAGAGGATTGAATTAGCTTTTTGATGTTGCTTGAATTGTAGAAAATTGATAACTGAGTCAAAATTTATGCCCTCTTGAGTGAAAACAACTAGATCTAACTTTAGAGGCCTGTAGAATAAATAAGGATAAATATCTAGAAAAATCACCTACACCAATGTATTGGGATTAGAAGCACCTTTCCAATGATATGAAGTTTTTGAAAATCTGAGTAAGGATGCTCAAGATACACCCAATTTTGTAAAATTTGCACAATTAGGCTTTGACACATAATTGGGGGCTTAAAAATTGAGCCCTCGGTCACCTAAGTGACCTCTGATAAGCTTGAGGGCTAAACATGGGGCCACTAGTTGTTGATATGACCAAGGGATTGTTGGGCATAAAAATGGTCATTTCCTAAGCAACAAATTGGTTAGTTGAGGAGTGATGATGGAGGTATTGTGGCTAAGTGATGATAGCATGACACTTGAGGTAGATTGGTGCTATGCTTGAGAGAACCAAAAAAGAAGGAAGGAATATTCTGTGGAATATTCTTAAAGAATATTTTGCTATCAAATCACACAACTATTGAATTTTTTTAAAATTCTACTAGAATTGTTTAAAAATTCACTATTGGACAATTATTTTTCACTATCTTTTATCTTTTAAAACCTTGTGCTAGATTTTATGATGCATGCATAGGAGCGGTACATGCCATACTTGTACAATTTGTACAATGTATAGTTTTGTAAACTTTATTGATTTCACATAGTCATATTGAATTTTTTTCCTTGATTTTTGTGCCCTTTTCCCTAATTGTAACTTCTCATATATTCACGAAATGACAATCAATCTTTAGTTTTTTTACCACTTTGGATGTAATGGCAAGGTTTATTTTGCTCCAGGATGCACCAATTTTTTTCTCAAGGCTAGATTCCTCAAATTTTGAATAGGAGGTTATAGATATAGAGCTCTAATACCATCTTGGAGTTGATGATTGAACCTCATAGCTCCCAAAAATCACTTACAGGAAATTGTCTTATCACAAAAGAGAGATCTAAGCAAGATGATGTGTTCAACAACCTAAGAGAGTGTAGATTTTGGTTATACCTCAGGATAGATTGGCTATCAATGTTAGAGGTAGAAAACATGAGATAAATGATATCAAATCCTTAACATGCACCCAATTCATGTCTGATAATAAATTCATCAAGTTTAAAGCATTCAAGGATTATTTGATAAGGTCAAAAAGAGAGAAAATCCATAACAAATTAAACAAAGTCAAAGGATAGGAAAACCCATCCTTGATAGAGGGCATACAAAAATAATTTATGTAGGAGGTGGATTTTAGGATTTTCAACATCACTCCAAATGAAGGGAGAAAGATAGTTTTGGATAATGCTTTTATCCTACTCCCTAAATGGGATATTTCTTGAGAAGCACATGAAACATCAGTGGCAGAATCATTACCAACAAAAGCTTTACCTTTCAAACCCACAACTGTTATCTTTGTTTCGCCATCAGAATCTGATCCAAGATCCTGAATGATAGCTACGACCTTTTTTTTTCCTTTACGATCCTTAAACCACTTTGGCTTCAATTTAGGATGTAATTTCCAACACTTTGCATCTGTGTGCCCATTCTTCTGACAATGTGAACAAGTAGGATTTTCACCTTCCTCTTTCTTCATAATAGCTACTTTCCTCTCCTTTCCCTTCTTATTGCCTTCAGTTGGAGGAACACATTCTTTATTGAAACTTATGTTCCTTCCACCTTCTTCAATATGGGTTGCTTGTACACACACTTCATCAAATTAGATGGACTAAACATAAGAATTGTATGTTTCAAATTTGAATGCAAACCATCTATATACTCTAATAAAGTTTCTTGTGTATAAAGATAAATGCCAAGAGTAAGTGCTTTCTTCCTAAACACCTTTGTCCTTTATGCTATCTTAGATTTTTCCAATCCATAATAGCTTGTTGCATATAACCCAAAGGATAAAACTATTTCTTTAAAGCAAAAGTAAATTCATACCAAGATGAAATGATTTTACCTTGCGTAGCAAAATCATCTTGAATCTTACTCTCCCACCAAACCAATGCAGTGCCTCCTATTCTAAGGGTAGCTAGTTGTATTTTGGAAGAATCATCCAAGATTTGTTGAACCCTGCAATACACTTCGATCTGCTTAAGCTAGTTATCCAGTTTTTCTGCATCCAATTCACCATTATACATAGGCAACTCAAATTTGACATCTAATTTTAATAAAGGACAATTAGATGATTTTTGTGCAACTTTTCCTTGTGAAGAATGTCTTGTACTTTCAGAAGAAGATGAAGAGGACAAAGAAGAAGATGGGGACAAAGGTTCAGTAGGGTCACTACCACCTCCTACTCCTTTACCTTTGTCTTCTTTTGAGGTAGTTTTATTTTCCTCCTTTCTGTTCTTGCGTTCCCTTTTTCTCTATCGCTCTTTCCTTTCTTGGAAAAGAACTTCCACCATTGTCTTCATTTCTATGAAAGCTTTGTGAAAACCCCTCTCATCAAGCTCTGGAACTTCATGTTCAGTTGCCATCTCTAATCATGGAAAAATCCTTCATTTTCCAATCTCTGAGTTGAATTCTCCTAGTGCACCTTCTCCTCACTTCAGTTTCAACCTGGTTAACATTCACCACTTGTAATTTTCCTGTTAAACTGCTCCGATACCAAACTTGATCTGTAAACTAGGACATTAAAGTTTTCCAAAACTTAATCCAATTCAGATTTGATTCCCGATCACAACAGTAATGCATGATTACGTAATAAAATCTTGAGATCATGAAACTGAGTTATGCTTTCAAACACTTTTAATAAGTTATTTGTAATAGCATTCATGAGAGAACATAACACTGAAATAAATGAGAGAACAAGAAAGAGATGGAAGGGAGACACAAACAGTTTGATAACAGAGTTTTTCCTTGAGGACTACGTCTTCGGGTCCACTTCTCAATGTTGGACTGCTTTATTAATATTTCCAAGCACCTAGAAATTCCTTCTTACAATTCTCCAAGCTTCCAATAGTCTCCTCACAATCTCACTCACAACTCTTTACAATTCTTGGTGTAATATCACCTTGTAAAGTTCTCCAAAATTTCCTCAAAAGAGCATAAAATTTTCTCTCAAAACATCTGAATGAAAAATCACACTCCTACCCTCCTTTTATACATAATTTTGCATATGGGGTTAAAAACCTAAATAATAAATAAAATAATGAATTAACCCCCTCCTTTGGCTTTTATAATTATAAGCCTTACAAAAAACACACTAACCCGTTTATAAAAACAAAATAATAACTTCCCCATATAAAAACAATTTAATTTGTTTAAGCCCTTGACACCTATTCATGGGCTTATTTAGTTTTAAGTTGTTAAGTTGTTTTTCTTTAAAAATGGAGGGTTATTTTTTATTTTATTTTTTTATGAGTTAATTTTTATTTTATTTTTAGGAGATTTTGTTTTAATCCCACTAAATCTTCTTGGGATCCCACAAAATCCGATGGATTTTTGTGAGATAAAATAAGCCTCCACACTTTATTTTTCTTTCAAAAATAAAGCATGGTGTACATTAATTTTGTGAGATTTTTGCCACATCACCTGAAATTTCCATGTCACCATCCAATCAATTGCCATGTCACATGTTGACATCATCAATTTGACTAAAACTTTGACTAGCTTTTTTTTTCTCATACAGACTCTGTTTTTGAAATAGAAGATAGTTGCAGAATCAACATGACGAGCACTATAACTTGGTGTCATTTTTACTTGGATTTGAGACAATGATTTTTTTGCCTTTTTGGACACATAATTTGCCTGTTTGACCGAACCTTTGACTGAACATAACTTCTACATACAGACTCCTTTTGGGCCAGTTCAAGTTGCGTCAAGATTGTGTGAGCGAGCTCTATCCAATGATGTTGATTTGGATGAATTCTAAGACTATGAAATTTTTTGAGGTTTTTGGATCCTCCTAGATCAGAGTTCTAGCCAGTTCATATGATTTGTAGCTCAACACCACTCCACCAATGGAAAACTGATTTTGGCACAATCATACCTTCTTTATGTTCATCCATTTATACAAGTGGAGAAATTGATTCGTCATTGCTAAATAACTCAATAGATGAACCCGTAGAGTTGGAACTCAACCTTGATAGTTTAAATAAAGATGCCAAAGCAATATTAGATGCTAGATATAATGCACATTTAGATATAAAATTTCTAAATTTCTAGAATTCCACTAACCCTCAAAGAGAATTTTGGCTTCCTAGTTGGAAAACTATAGTTAATAAATATAGATTGATGCTTTTAGTTGGTCATCTAGTTTTAGTATAAACATCCTAGTCATACATGAAAAGGTAGATTATTGTTTTGGTCTTCACAACATCTTAAAGAAGTTTTCAACTTTCAGTTTCAACATTTTGGCTTCACTTTTGATCTTCCAACGACTTCAACAAATCCTGAAGGTAGTTAGAAAAAAGGAACATTCTTCTAGTAGGTTCTACTCTCATTCAATTGTAACAAAATTGTAAAAGTGTGAAATAAAATATGAGATAAGTGAGTCATGTGACTAGCTCATGATCCTACCTACTCATTTTTCTTTTTAAGAGAACTCATTCCTCATTGTAAAGGTTTCTATTTTTATTTTTTTGTGTTGGGCTTAGTGTAGAGATAGCAGGTGTAAGTTTTATAATCATAAAAGAAAAAATTACAAAGTTTTGTTTTCTATAGTACCAATGCACATTTTCAATTGAATTATATGAGAAGTATACTACAATTCAAAGGAAATTGTCTTAAAAAATGTAATGCAATTTACTCTTATGAATAAAATGATCAAGAGTTGTTGAATTCATTTTCACAATTTTATGATTTTTTAATGTTCAAGGAATGGAATAAATAATTCTTATTAGATACAAGGGGTATTGTGTTGTATAATGATTCTTAAGTAGAAATGCATTTGGATGTTATTCATAGAATATTTTATTGCAGTTCAATAATGATGTAGAGGAGGAGATTTTCTACTCTCAAGTCTCTAGGACAAAGAAGAATCTATAGGGATAAAATTTTCCTCAACTACCTCAAAGGAAAAAATCAGGTGACAAAGGACAACAAAGGGGAGATTTTACTAAATTTTATGATGTAGGAAATATTTTGAGAAAAGGACTTGAGGGACTAAAAGAGTAGACTGTAGAGGTTTCTAGGACAAGTTGAATAGCTCTTGGCTAGAGGATGACATCATGACACACATACGTCCTTGTGGCATGTTATGGTCTTGTACAATTTGAAAGTAGAACTTGTATACATAAACACAAGGAATCTATTGACTATTCAGAAACTGAATTTTAAATATTTGCTAAACTAACATAATGCTAAACATGACAAAAATAACAAGAAGGGGAATACTAAACATGTAATTATTTAAACTAAACAAAATAATATGATGAAAAAGAAAAGAGAGAAATAGACTCACAAGAGGTCCAACACTATGCAACCTCCCATGATGCTCCACATGAACAATTTGCACACATGAAAATAAAGAAAAAGGTTGGGGCTGTTTTGGGGCTTACCTTAGTCAAACCCCCATTTTGGTGTTCTCACCTCCATAGATAACCAAGAAGACAAGTAGAGAAAGAAATATATAATAGACGATGTATATTGAAAAGATAATTAAAGTATACATGTGTTGGAATGCAAATATGCTACTAAAAAAAGATGATAATGCAAATAAAAGAGAGTGTTACCTTCCCTTCAACAAGTCTATAGAGCTTGTGTTGTAGAAAAAAAAGGGACCTTTGTTTGACATGGGATTAATTCATGATAATTGGACTTAATGAGGTCTTAATATAGTCTTGCGAGGCATTTTATGCATCCACACTAGGTCTTGGACCCTTGCAAATTAAACAACATGCCTTTAACAATGTCTTGTAAAGGTGTTGTAAAGTCTTGTAAAGGACTTTCACACTTTTCTAGACTTAATTAACTTACTTCTCCCTAATTCAACATTATAAAATTTGTTCAATAACATTATTACATCAATCTAGAGGGTTCTTAATGAAAAATTAATGATAAACTAGTATTGTAATGTGTCTTGCATATTCACATTGGTTTTTGTGCCCTTCTAGGCTATGTGGGCCTAATTTTAGTGTTGTAAAATGTATTTATTCACACTTTCACATTTATTTATGATTCCCAAGCCCTATTTAATGTTTACATCATCACTAATAGGTCTCTAATGACCCATATTGTGCATCCCAAGGCTTTAATTGATTAAATACCCGACAAAGTTGCAATTTAAACCATATTTCCTTGTTCCTTGGCTTCTTAGATGTCAGAATGGCCCCTGTGGGACCCATTCACAATGTATGGAAAATAAGTCCCATATAGGTGGGAACCATTCACCATGTGTGGCGAATGAGTCTTATCTGGCCCCCATTTTGACCTTTGAGTGGGAAAAAGTGAAATTTAAAGTTTATTTTCACATGTCAGCCTATGATGAGGTATTATTGGGTACTAAGGCACAATTTTCTATAAATAAGTGTTTTTATTCTAATTTTATACATATTACCTCATTATTACAACTCTCATCATCAATTGATTTTCTGTCTTCTTATCTAAGTCAAGCAAGCTAGGGTTTCTTCATTAGAAGTCATCAAGTTAGCTTTCTAAAGCATTCAAGGGTTGAATCTTCATGTATTGCTATAGAATTTCAAGATAATTCATCATGGAAAGGTAGTCTATTCCATTATTTCAAGCTTCATTCTATTATTTCATCATTTTGGTTTAATTACCTAAATAGGGTTTGACCAAGGCAAACCCCCATGCCCTAACAATCAACAATTTATCTTTCTTGTCTTGTTTGTATGCAGATTTAGGACTCTTGGAGGCTTAAGAATCATTGAAGATTATATTTAAAATTCATTCAAGTCATCTCTTCATCATTCAAGTCAAAATATGAACAAAAATCCACTTTTAGACCTGAATCCGATAATTTCAGAAGTGGACACCTATAGAACATCAAAGTGCAAATCGGAAGCTTCAAAACCCACTTTTGAAAAATTGGAAATTCAAAAGTTAACTCATTCACCATGGGTGGTGAATGAGTCCCACCCAAAGGTCAATTTTTGGATTTTTACATTTTTGAGTACCCTTTTGTCAGAAATGGGCTCTGGTACAGTTCGGTAGAATTGGGACTAATTCACCTAGTATGGCAAATGAGTCCCACTAGGCCTAAATTTTAGCATCATCAAAATTTCAAAAGAAATTTCCAATCTCCATCCACATTCTAGGTGCACACTTTCATTCTGATTCATTTTTTTTGCATTTTTCCATTCAATTGTAGGTGATTTTGTAATACATAGTGTGTTTTCAAACAAGTCATATTTCTTAGGTTTTGCATGTTTAATCAATCAATCTTATCAATTAGTTGCAATTAGATCATTATATTTAGCTATAATAAAATCACACACATCTTAATATGAATGAAACCCCTATATTTTGGGTGTGGGATCTATCTCTTTCCATTAGGTGAAAGACCCTAATTGAGTAAAAGAGACTAAGCATTCCTAGTCCCTAAAATCTATGGTTCAGAGCCGAAAGAGAGTGCAACACTTGAGAGAGTCAAGACATTGATGTACAAGCCAATAACTTGTAAGAGAGATTGAGAAAAAATGGTGTAGAAGTGGTGTAGAATGAGCTTGAGAAGAAAGCGTGCAAGAATGAGAGTGAGAATGAAATATTGAATGAGATAATAAAAGAATGGTGTTGAGGAGGGGGACCAACTACTTAGGACCCTAGGTCACAGGAGGGTCTAGAACAATTAGCTACCCTGATCTACCTCACACTAAGGGATTGTTTAAGATAGGTTTGATGTTTGAGGGGGTGAAAAGGAAGGGCAATGGATCTACTTCTTTTCCTTTTTTCAACCTGAGAGGTTTAGGAATCCAAGTGAGTAGGTTTCTAGAGTTTAGATTGTGACTTAGGTAGCTCTCTGCCAAAGGGATCCATCACAAAAGACAAATAACAACGTGACGCATTGGTGTTTATACATAAAAAGAACATAAAGTACTATCTAAGAATTTAAAGAAACTACTAATGACCAAACAAGAACAGTTTGACATGATGAATTTGAAAACTACTAAATGACTAAAATAGAAAGAGGAATACTTTAACTTGAAAGATAGATTGATTAAGAACAAAGTAATGACCATGGATGGTAGAAATTCTTGACTTATGGTCGGTCCAGCCTTCCATAAGCTCCACAGAAACAAAATTCCCACACAGAAAAATGGGGAAAAATGTTGGGGCTATTTCAAGGCTTGCCACAGTCAAACCCTCGTTTCAGTACTCTCACCTCCACAAAAAAACAAAATAGCCACAATAGAGAAAGTACGATAAGGAAATTATTGAAATGGAAGAAATACCAAGCAATGCTAACAATAATATGCTACTAAATCAATATAATAATTCCAAATGAATTGATATCACCTCCCAACAAGATTCTCTCAAGGAACATGCAAGGAGATGTGAGCTCTCAAGCTTGTGAGTGCTAACATTGCCACAACAATGAGAGTAGTAAAAATAGTAGAGTGCCAACTTGGAGCTTCAAAGATGGTGAAAGTGTTGTGAAAGAAGTGTGGAATGCTCCAGAAGTGTGAAGAAGATCGAATGAGTGTGTAGAAGATCAGGTGAAGTTGAAGAAGATTGAAGATGAGTTGAATGTGAGAGATAGTCTTTTGAAGATGAAATGGGAGTCAAAAGAGCCATTCAAAGTCGATCGAAGGGGTAGAGGTGTTATGCTTCATTTCCAATGGATAAGTGTAATGCATCTGTAGACTCCAGAGGAAGGAATTATGCCGAGGGAATGGGAAATTTAGGAAAACAACACAATGATTTCAAAGGTCACAACAATGCACTCTCAAACACCCTTATAGAAATAAGGCTCAATGGCTCACTTATAACTTATATGCTTCCTTATGGACCCAAACCCTAGGAGTGCTCTTAATAGACTCATACAAACTTTTCTTGAACTTTTACAAAGCCCCAACCCTCTGTCTTAAGCACAACTCTCTTTTTGCAACTTGACTAGGCTTCTAGCCCAACTAGGCCCCCAGCGATGGATTATTGAACTTTCACTCAATTTTCCCAAAGGACCCTCCAAAATAATGATTGAACTAGATGTGGTTTATGATAATACACAACATACTAGATTCTTGATGGCACTTTTTTTTGGAGCACAACAATCAAAATCTGTTGTTTCCTCAAAAACTAGGCCTAATTAGCCCTCTTTTTCAAAGCAACCCCTCTCTAAAATCAACCCCTGACCATGAAAATTTCAACAGTCTCTTAAAACATTACCAAACCAAATATTTTCAATCTTTTAGTCTTCTATGACACCCTTAATATGCTCAAACACAAAACCCTCCATAAATTGCCTCAAAACTAGGGCTTTTTAGTTACTCACCTTCCAAACACTTCCAGAACCCTCTCTTTGAATTTTCACCATTAGATCAACATCATAAATCAATACAAACTCAAAAACTTGCCCCTTATTAAGGCAGATCTTCTGCTGCTATACTTTAGACCCCATCCTCATGCACTTTTCCTTGCTAAAACTCGGTGTACACCTTAGAATTCCTCTTCCCTACACATTAGCTTGTTATATTTGTATTATACATGTTATAATAGATCCATTTCACAAGTTACATCATCATTTCCTCATGAAATGGATCAAACATCCATGAAAACCACCAAAAAATAGTGAAAATCTGCACTTTCTTGAGGACAGTCAATAATATAATGTAAGAAACAGATTTCTAACATCTATCAGGGCATTCAAAAGGTTAAATGAATGTAAATACAAGTCTCTACTTCATCCAATGGAACTTATCTTCAGTAGAAATCAATAGATCATCAAATGAGCACAAGAAAATGCAAAAAAAAATGAAGTTTTTATTGATTTTCTGTAGCAGTCCATACAACACTTAGAATATCAGCCAACAGCTCATACAAAAGAATTTTCCAACCTTAAAAACCATTCCCCCAACTATCCCAACTGATTAGAATTGGTTTCATTACATTATTAGTGCTAAATCATCAAAAACACACTTTTCCCGCCAAAGTTGGAATTTGAAAATCTGAATTTTCCAACTCTTATTTTATTGATTCCTACAACCTAAAAACTATTGAATCTTTAACATCCAACTTTATTTGACATAATTAAATAATTTTATACCTCTCTAAACCCCTAGGACACTATTGGTCCATTTACAATCATTTTTGGTCCTGTGGTCCTTATCAGGACCCTTAGGACTTTTGATCTTCCAATTACTCTCATCCATGCCAAATGGCATTATAGGCTTCAATATGTCATAATTGATGTTTTGAGATCCTTGACAAGTCTTCATGACCCCTGCATCCTCCTGGCTCTTAAAATGTTTCATGAAGTGCTTGGGTGCTCCTGCACCATTCTCCCCAAGAAAGAAAGAGTTCTTGCCCCAAGAAGTATCCAACTTGTTGCTGCCATAATACTCCTTGTTCCTGCATGTTTGCACCTTCTGATTACCAAGCATGAAATCTCCCAAAGTTACCTTCTTCATTTTTTGCCAACCTGCATTCAAGTTACTCAACATGTTAGTGTCAAAACTGTGTTTTGTTTGTCCTTTTTGCTGCTTGAACTCAGTCTGATTTTGTGCCCTGTTTCTGCCTCTATGCCACTGATTTCCTTGTGAAGAAACACTACCCCTATTACCCTCAACAATAGGGCATTCAATACTTCCAATCTTAATACTGTCCAAGTCCTAAAGATTCTGATTTTTAGGACTGTATGCTTCATATCTCTGTTGCAATTTACTAGTTTTCAACCAACCAGTGTCTTCCCCTGTCCTACCCTACACTTTAACCTGCAAATTCTTCTCAAAACAGATCACAAATCTCTCATTAGACTGCTCCAAATGCAAAGGAACCAACTTATATCTACTAGCTTCTTTATGCACCAAATATGTGTTATGAAATCTATCATGCATTGTCCTCCTAGCATACTGCCATGGTCTTCCCAAGATGATATGACCACAAGTCATTGGAATGACATCACAAAGCACCCTGTCATGATAAGATCCAATTGAAAAATCCACAAAATCTCTCTTACCAATCTCTACATGTTGCATTTGAGTTACCCAAGTGGCCTTGTAGGGAGTAGGATGATCAAATGTTTCAATCCCTAACTTGGTTACCCTGAATCTATGAGTAATCTGCATATTTTACCATGACTGAGACAATTAGTCTTAAAGATAGTTACCTTTGGCTCTTGATGAAGTCTTTCTCCTTGCTTGACCATAAGAAAATCACCATCAGTCATAGGGTCTGCCATGAATGTTTTTGATTCCTCCTTTTTGTCCTCTTCTTGTACCAGATTAGCTCTCCTTTCTTTGCCCTTATCATATTGTTCCCATTTAGGACACTTGAAGGAAGGATGCCCTGGTTCATTGCAATTGAAACACCTACCTATGAATGGGCCTCTACCTTGTCCAAATCTGCCTCCTCCTCTAGGAGTGTATCCACCTCTTTGATCAAAAAACACCTCTTTGCCTTTGTCATTGTTGCCTTGCCCTTTTTCTCTATTACCTCTGCCCCTACTTGAACTACCTCCTCTTCCACCATTGCTTGATCTTTCTTGCTTCCTCTTCACCTTTTCCTCAGCTCTAATGGCCAATTGAAAACATTCTCCTAATGTCCTTGGCAATTGCAAACCAATCTCATCTTGCAGATTGTACCTCAAGCCATTGATATACCTGGCTACTTTCTCATCTTCTTCCTCATAACCTCCTCTAATACTAAGCTTGTGAAATTGCTCAGTATAGGATATAACATCCAAGTCCTTTTTCTTTAAATTCTGCCTCATTCTCTTCACATGAATTGTGTAATCAGATGGTAGGAATTGCTCCTTGACCAAACTCTTCATCCTAGCCCATGTAGAAACTTTTGCCAATCCTCTAGCCATCCTATCATTCTGAAAACTAGTCCACCATGTCAATGTTGTGCCTCTCAACTTGGTTTTGGAAAACTTAACCTTCCTCTCTTCATCCATCTCTTCAAACTCAAAATAGTTCTCTAAGGCATCTAGCCACCCTAACACCTCTTCACTATCCATCTTCCCTTAATAGATAGGCAAATCTATGTGACTCTTTCCTCCATGACCTTGTACTGCTTTCAACAACCTCACTAACCTCCTTTCTTCAGGGTCTTCTAGCTCACTTGCAGGTTGCTCTTGATTTACCCTCACATGCTCTTCATCTTCATCATTATCTTCTTGGTTTTCTTGCTCTTCTCTCCTATTTCTCTCAAGGCTGTTTATCCTTACCTGCATAGTATCTCTCTCCCTTCTCCATTACCTTTCTTTCCTTGCTCTGGCCTACTCTCTTGCTGCTTCTTGTTCTCTTCTTTCTCTCCTTTCCCTTTCCAAGGTTTCCCTTAACTCCTCCAACTCTCTTGCTAGTTGATTTTTTGGTGCCATTTCTAATTTTTCAATCCCTAAAGGACCTACTGATTGCTCTGATACCACTTTGATGTAGAGGGAATGGGAACTTTAGGAAAACAACACGATGATTTCAAAGGTCACAATAATGCACTCTCAAACACCCTTATAGAAATAAGGCTCAATGGCTCACTTATAACTTATATGCTTCCTTATGGACCCAAACCCTAGGAGTGCTCTTAATAGACTCATACAAACTTGTCTTGAACTTTTACAAAGCCCCAACCCTCTATCTTAAGCACAACTCTCTTTTTGCAACTTGACTAGGCTTCTAGCCCAACTAAGCCCCCAACGATGGATTCTTGAACTTTCACTCAATGTTCCCAAAGGACCCTCTAAAATAATGATTGAACCAGATGTGGTTTATGATGCTACACAACATACTAGATTCTTGATGGCACTTTTTTTTGGAGCACACCAACCAAAATTTGTTGTTTCCTCAAAAACTAAGCCTAATTAGCCCTCTTTTTCAAAGCAACCCCTCTCTAAAATCAACCCCTAACCATGAAAATTTCAACAGTCTCTTAAAACATTCCCAAACCAAGGATTTTCAATCTTTTAGTCTTCTATGACACCCTTAATACGCTCAAACACAAAACCCTCCATAAATTGCCTCAAAACTAGGGATTTTTAGTTACTCACCTTCCAAACACTTCCAAAACCCTCTCTTTGACTTTTCACCATTAGATCAACATCATAAATCAATACAAACTCAAAAACTTGCCCCTTATTAAGGCAGATCTTCTGCTGCTATACTTTAGCCCCCATCCTCATGCACTTTTCCTTGCTAAAACTCGGTGTACACCTTAGAATTCCTCTTCCCTGCACATTAGCTTGCTATATTTGTATTATAAATGTTAGAATAGATCCATTTCACAAGTTATAGCATCATTTCGTCATGAAATGGATCAAACATCCATGAAAACCAACAAAAACCAGTGAAAATTTGCACTTTCTTGAGGACAGCCAATAATATAATGTAAGAAAAAGATTTCTAACATCTATCAGGGATTCAAAAGGTTAAATGAATGTAAATACAAGTCTCTACTTCATCCAATGGAACTTATCTTCAGTAGAAATCAATAGATCATCAAATGAGCACAAGAAAATGCAAAAAAAATGTAGTTTTTATTGATTTTCTGTAGCAGTCCGTACAACACTTAGAATATCAGCCAAAAGCCCATACAAATGAATTTTCCAACCTTAAAAACCCTTCCCCCAACTGTCCCAACTGATTAGAATTGGTTTCATTACATTATTAGTGCTAAATCATCAAAAACACACTTTCCCGCCAAAGTTGGAATTTGAAAATCTGAATTTTCGAACTCTTATTTTATTGATTCCTACAACCTAAAAACTATTGAATCTTTAACATCCAACCTTATTTGACATAATTAAATCATTTTATACCTCTCTAAACCCCTGGGACACTATTGGTCCATTTACAATCATTTTTGGTCCTATGGTCCTTATCAGGACCCTTAGGACTTTTGATCTTCCAATTACTCTCATCCATGCCAAATGCCATTATAGGCTTCAATATGTCATAATTGATGTTCTGATATCCTTGACAAGTCTTCATGACCCCTGCATCCTCCTGGCTCTTGTAATGTTTCATGAAGTGCTTGGGTGCTCCTGCACCAAGGAATCCCATTAGGATGCTAGTGTGCCACATAGACATCCACATGCCGCACTAGTGTCCCTAATAGAAATTCCCCCACTTACACTATAGATAGCTACCGAGTGGATGGAGAGTTGAAGGAGGATGTGGAATAGCATTATCGGGTTTGCATTTTCTAAGGTAAGGGGTGTAAATGGGGAATTTAAAAGGGGTTAAAATTCACACCATTACATTTTTCTCCCACTTTAGCAAGCATACAAGTCAACGAATGCATGGTAAAGTAGATTGAAAGAGTTTAAAGAAAGTATACCTAAACTGTCGAGGAAGAAAAATGTAATCTAACACACTCAAATGCTGAGTAAGAGGAGATGGATCCACAAGTACTCAGTCTTGAGTATATTTGAACAAATGTGCCATACACCTGTGGATGCATGGTAGGTGAACAAAATTATTTGTCAGTGCTCGGTCCTAGAGAGTTGAATAATGAGATCCTGTAGGATGAAAGCGCTTTATAGGTCCTTGAACTTGCAAAGGAGGCATCCCCAGGTGCTTGGTCCTAAGGGAAGCCAGATGTGAGATGCTCTACTGGGTCTAATGGGCCATTATAGGTGTTAGGTCATTCAAGGTAAGCTCGAGGTCCTTGTATCTCCAAGCTTGATTGAAAAAGGTAGCTTCACAAGTCCTACAAGGAAACATGTTAATATGAAGAAAAAACGTGTTAGATATGAAAGCGACACATAGGTAGACATACAAATAGTCATGTAGAAAGTCAACAATTGAAGGAGAAGCTTTCAAAGGGGTCCCTCAGGAACCCTTCAAAAGAAAAGGGGTCCACTCAAGGGATGCTCTATTTGAAAAGTGATAAGTTTTTTTGCTAATGATTCTTACAGATCAAGGAATCCTTTTGAAAGATTTATTTCATCAAGGAATTTGAAAGAAAGAATACTCCCTCGTAAGGGAAATTTTTTAGACTTCTTCATTGGAAAAAGTACTCCCTTTACAAAGGAAAGCTTTTAGATTTTATTATATGAATCCATGATGAAAGAAAGATTCTGCTAGGGGTCCTTGTTGAAGAATATTTTTTTTGAAAAATAAAGGATTTTTAGCGAGGGATTCATTGGCCACTGAATGCACCTTTTTGAAAAGTGAAGTAGTATGATAGCCCCCCCTTAGGATGGTGCATTGTAAACACAAAAGCATGTGAAAACCTAAGGAGAGAAATGAAAGAATGAAAGTGATTTTGTGGCCCATGGAACATGATGATATGTAACCATGGTAATGCTGTCACATATGTGAGGGACAACACATAAGCACCACAACATCACAAAGCAAACAAAGAAGAGAGATAAAAAGAAAGGAAAAACAACAAAAAGAAATAGATAGGGGATCTAATATTTTAGGGTTAGAACTACTCCTAAATATAGATAGATAATATAACATAATAATATATAAATTAACTATCATCAATCCCCTACTATATCAGACCATGTGAAGAAAGTTACATTAAAAATAAATAAAAGTAAAAAATTGGGTGAACATGGAAGAGGCCTAAATTCCCCCAACACTTTGCATCGTCCCCAATTGTCAAAAATCAAGGCACAACAAAGAGAAGAATAATGTAACAAATAGAAGAAGTTTATGACATAAAAAACTCCTATATCCAAGCACCTACGAGGGTGACAAGGGTCCTCCAGGAACATATAAGAACAAGCATAGGGAAAACACAACACACACACAAATCTAATCTATAAATAAAGAAGAGGCACCCCCTAGTCCTCATCAACCAAGAGGTTGTCATTCTCCCAATCTAGATCACTGTAAGGGGAAGGTGGATGAACCTACAAGGGTGGGATAGCAAGGGGAGCACCCTCCAACTCTCCTGCGACAAGAACCAAGGAAGAGGGCCCCTCAAGGTCCTCTTTGCTCAACTGCTATGAGGTAAATGTCATTGACTTTGCAAAAATCATCGAAAGAGATGGGACATCATCTACCAGGTTGAACATGCACTTGATGGGAGTGCCATGTATCAACTAAGTGGGTGATCAAGGAGGTACCTAAGACCCACTACCAATATCATCGAAATACTTGGGGGAAGTGACAAAATCCATGGATGTTAGGGCTACCTCTATCACTAGGTCGACATAGACCAAAGCGAAACTAGCTTTTGAAGAAGGTGATCCCTTCTTCCAACCCCCATTAGAAGCAGGGTCATCCTCCAGCTTGTGCTTAATCGGGGGATGCAAGATCCCCATAGAAGAGGTGGAAGGTGAGGAAGAAGTATAGAAAACTATAATGGACATCATTGAGGTATTCAAAATATCTATGAGCTTGGGAAAAGGATGTTTGGAAGGGACATTAGAAGAGGAAGCTCAACAGAAGGAGCAATGAACACTTGCACCCTCTTAGGATGAGGATCATCCACACTCACAAGGGGAGGAAAAAGAAAGATCGAGGTAGAGGTAACTAAAGTGGAAGGGGTGGAAGAGTAGGAAACAATAGAAGAAACCAAAATAAGAGTTGCTAGCACCTGAGAATGGTGAGTTGGCAAGTGAAAACAAAACCTTGGTGCATAAAAGATAAAACTTCCTTTTGTTGATGTTGTTGAAACTATTAGAGAGTGTTGAATATGCATAAGAGACATAAATGTGTCCACATCACTAGGAGAAAGCTCTAAAAGTTAGGAATATCATATTAATTTTTGTCACATTCATCATAATCCTCCTCTAATGGCCAATCAAATGCCAAGAATTCATCTAATCTATTCTTATGTGAGCCATATCTTTTTACCACCTGATTTGATTTCTTGTCAAAATCTTTCAAAATTTACTGGTGAATGACAAATTTTCCATGCTATTTTTCAACAAATCAATATTAAAATCACCACCCTCACAAACTAAGAGGGCCTATGTAGCAATGGCATTTTCCATTTGTGATCTCCATTGTTCATATGTCTTTACAACTCCATTACTATTTAGAATGTTTGCCAAGAGTCCAAGATCACTCTCATCAAATTCTTGGAGCAATTCTCTAATATTTTTCTCCTTGGGATTTTCCATCCCATTGTAATCAAGAATTACTTTTATCATTTTGTAACAAACTAACCCTTCAATGAAGTAAAATTTTCTAATTTTCCACCATATGAGTAAACAAACTAAGTAACAAGACATTACAATTTTTTTTCTTTATCAATAATTTTCAATCAAGATACGTAACATATTACAACATGAATTCCTTTACATACCATAAAATACATCAATGAAAGAAAGCATACATTTACATGCATAAATCAATGAGCTTTAGAACAAATAGTTGTAAGATGGTCCAGGATCCTTCCTTTCAAATCTTGGTTCTTCTATCACCTACTATGGAGGAGAAGCATCACTTAGGTGCTATTCCACCAACCATAGACTCATAATTTGGTCCCTCACACATCTATCATTCGATAGATGGCCCTTCCATTCAACAAAGAGATTGATAGAATAATCAACAATGACAACCAACTAAGCATAGTGTTGTGTCCTACATAACTAGAACCTTGTAATCCCACAATCTAGAACTAGCATGTAATCCTGGATCATAGCGAACTAACAATGTAGTATTAGTAGTCACACAATGTAAAGTGGAGTCTCATACATTTACACTACTTTGACTAAAGTGTTCTCATTCAGTACTTTGAATGAAGTCATCTATCACATACACTACTTAGGCCTGATGTGACTTAAGGCTATCTTAAGATACACATGGGTATTTCCCTCAATGGATAGTCCATCACCCCAGATAACCTATCACCATAATAATCTACTTGGAATAAACCTACTTAACTAGTAAGCACACAAGCTAGGTATTTCCTTCAATGGATGGTCCATCATCCCAAAGATAACCTATATACTTGGAGTAACTCTACTTCACGTAAGTGCACAAACTCCCTCCCATACTAGATTATCTATCCTTGGAGTAAACACAAGCTTTCCTAGTTGAATCCATAACTTAGTTAAGTATACCTTATGTGCTTTTCATGTTCAATCATACCTAGCATATAATACTTATGATAAACACCCATCTCCTACTATTGAGTACTTAAAAATATATTACGAAAAAAACATAATAGCTTCAATTTCCTTTTAAAAATAATCTAATTTCTCTAATGCACATACTAAGAAAGACATCTCAACCATGCATGCAAGACACATCATTCAAAATTAAAATAACAAAGCAGAAGAGATCCCCACACCTTTTATCGCTTATCCAAAACAAATGACAGCAATGCAACCTTTTCCAACAATAACAAGCTTGGTAAACAACTTCTCAAGAATGTCACTATAAACTCTACCTCTCAAGTTGATAGCTTACTCCTCTCAAAATATAACCTCCTCTCAAACTACATGAAC